>SWKW01000201.1:0-54636 GCA_011058865.1 Didymella keratinophila
ACATAGTATTAAGAAACAGCACTGCGCAGGTATTGTGCCTTTAAAAGTGCGGCGCTTAGTAGGGTGCGGCGCTCGATAGTGAAACACGTTATATTAATTATATACTACTCTTTAGGGAACACTATAGACTATAGTAGTATATCTTAGGCTTTAACATTAATTTAAAGTATAAGAAAGATAGTAAGCTATATATTATACTTTGTATAAGCCTGTAGAGGCTAGTTTTATTATTATATTATACATTGTTTCTGTGCAGGCAGGCTAGCAGTGTTAGATAGGTAACTTACTTAGGTAGGTAACTTACTTATAAAACGCGTGCATAGTAAGGCAATAAGTATTATATTTTTTATACTATATAGTAGCATCATGTAGCGCAATAACTAGCGGTTTAGCTAGAGTAAGGTAAAGTTAAATTTTTAGTAAAAGCTAAAATCAAGTTAGATTAGTAGTAATTACATCTCTAGACAGGGGGTTTCTTGTTACATTGGTGGGGACGTTATACAAATCAAGGAGGAAATTGTCTCTTTATTCGATGACCTAAACAATGACCCTTACTGGTGACTGGACATCAACCTCGGTGAGCTGAACCAATTTCTCGACGGTTGGAGCATGTGTCACCAGCTGTCAATTTTCAGTGACATCTGGGTTGTGCTTACCTACGAAGGCTCGGTGGACATCCGCGGGTTCCTCCGTCTCGACGTCGAGCACGACAATTTCTTCGCCGTTTTTGTGGACTCTCATCCAGCAAGAACCGTATACTACGTTCGCGACCCGGATTCCGACGAACCTTGGGAGGGCGTCGAATCATACGACAAAGTCTCTTGTGAGGAGGTACATACCGGCCTGTTTGACTCCGTGGAACAAGACAGGTGGAAGAAGCAGTCCCCATGGCGCGACTACATTAGAGATAATGCAGCAAAAGTCCAAGCTGTGGTTCACATATGTCGTACCGGGTATCTGGGTACATTGTGGGGACATCACTGGATAGACAGGTTTGAAGTCATTGTTAAAGAAGAGTTCGCTAAGCCTTGGATGTGGAAACTGGGATCGAGTCAACGCTATGTGTCTCCATGTACATGCAGTGATTCGAACGGGTGGCGTCGACGACTAGGAATCTCTGTTGAGCTCCGTAGCTTCCTTATAGAGACTGAATGACTTCGACGCTGGAGGGTGTCCCAGCCAGGAGCCTCTGAGCTGCTATCCAGAACCCTTGTAGCTAAGCTGCGGCCCGGCAATACGGAGTAGCGGAACCTGAAACATGTCAATCTGGGTTCGCACTCGCATTCGTATACTGTGAACGAACACTTGCAGACACTGAATCCTTTGCCCACAGAATCTTTATGCACTGATCAGAAGCGGACCCAAAACAAACCTGGTGCTATTTCCCATGTTCATGGCTCCAATATGGAACGAAAAAGTGGCGGGGACGTTCGGTTTGCCCACCGGGCAGTTTGTGTCACGGCGCTAGTGGGTTTCAAACATTCGATCGACCCCTGGTCATTTCCCTCTCTGTTCACCATCAATAACATTATGCTGATTTCCATGAACCATCGTCGCGTCGAGTTCGGTATTGATGCGACTCTTTGTAGTGAGGTCTTCATCAGACAAGCCTTCATTGAGTGCGGTCGACGCCCCTTTGGGAAGCTGGTCGAGTTCAGAGGTTGTTAAAGACTATCGTGCATGACACAAATTCTCCGCTCCGCAGTACCAAAACAGTCAATTCTCCGTTGCCAAGCGCTCTTGACAGCTTCCAAGCCTCGCTACACTTGTTTCCAAACAGCCCTAAGAAAGGATCAAATGAGCCAGGAGAGTATCGCATGGCATCATCTAATGCTATACGAGGTGGTACACCGACGAGGTGAGCTATAAAGTGGTCAGCCATGTTCAATACCTGCAATGCAACTTCACACTCTATCTTTCATTTGATTCTTCCGTTGAATCTTTCCATTCGCTTTGTATATCTTGGTGCCGGCACCCTTCATTCTTTCAAGGACGGTATTATCAAGGCAGTCATTCCCTACACACCTTCACAATGAAGTCTGCCCTCGCTATCTCGACACTTGTCGCCTCTGCTATTGCCGGTGCTATCCCTGGTGACGTGCATACGCACATCCACCGCCGCACCGCCGCTCCGGTCTGCGCGTTCGACGAGAAGACCTTCGCGTTCGACGACTCCAACGCCTGGAACACCACTCCGGCGAAGCGCGATCTGAGCCAGAAGACTTGGAACCCGCCGTCGAACCTCAAGACTGGACTTGAGCAGGTCTGGAAGCACGAGGTCGAGACCTACTCCAACGCACTTGGCTTCAAGAACTATGGTTACGACCAAGTCATGGCTGGCAAGGGCAAGATCAACTACTGCGTACGCTGGGAGGGCGACGCGACCGTTACTGCCGCGCAGCGAACCAAGATCGAGGCCGCGCTCAAGAAGCAGTACAACAAATGGATCAGTGTACTCGCTGGCTTTGAGAGCTTCCCGTACAGCACCGTCGACGTAAATGTTGTTGGCTGGGCGGTCAAGAACAAGAACCAACTCCAGGGTGATGTCAGCGGCATCCAGGTCTACACCGACGTCGACGGCGACGGCATTCCCCAGTGCGCCGAGTCTTGTGGTCGTTTCTTCCACCAGGATGGCAACTACGCTGGCTGCGCGGCTGGCGCAGACCGCCACTACGATCACTCGCTCTGGCTTACACCTGGCTTTGGCGGCGGTGCTGGCGGTGACTGGGGCCAGCGTGTTGCGCAGGAGTACTTCCTGGAGAACGTCGACGCGGAGAACATCCACATCTACCTCCACGAGGTTGGCCACACCTTCGCGCTTGATGACTTCTATGACTGGACTCCGTCAGGTGTTACCAACTTCATCATGTTGGCTGGTAGCGCGACGGAGATCACGGAGTTCGATGCTTGGATGGCGAGGGATTGGTGGAGGAACCTGAAGTCGCGTTACAACTTGTAAGTGGCTTAATTATGTGGCTGCGCTGGATGTGGAGAACACGACAGCCGTAAGCATCAAGGCGTAGGTTGTTGGTGTTGATTTTGCTGCCTGGGGTCGTAGTGTTACGCTTTCCTGTTGATACTTTTACCTTACTTGAACATATCTCACAATCGAAAAATTTGAATGCCTGGAATCGATGAAAGCGCGCTTCAACGCATAGGTCCCGCATCGTTGAAAACTGCGGTATCCGAGAATCGCGGGCTGAGTCATGCAGCCCGTACTAGACTCCTGACAACCCTTTTCACGCTGTGAGTGCCACAACTATACCGCAGAGATTGCGGCTACTGTATCGTTTGAGGTTCGCTCTCCGTAGAAGCAGCGACATTAATAATTGCTTATATGGTTGGAGTGCGCGCAGAGTGCGCGTGAAGGGCTAGTTTGAGAGAAAATGTTCCGCATTCCGTTCCATGTCAAGTGTGTAAAGCTGGTGGCAGCCGGAGAGGCATAATGAAACAGTGCTGAGTGAGGTCCTGATGTCGTATCAACTGAGGCAGAGCGAAGTAGCCCGTGGCCCGGCGCGCTTCTCACGTGATCTACCAAGAATGACGTCACAGTTCTGCACTATCTGGGCGTCCACTTCCTCTTCAATCACACTATCATTTCTGATCGTTGCATTGCCGATATGGCCAAAATTTGCCAGTGCATCATTTATGCAGCACCAAAAGCAGGGGGACGCGCAAAAGCGGTCAAACCTACTTTGAAGCGCCGTGGCGCTGTTCCAAGGTCCAGCCTCGTGACATTCAACGCAAATGCGCAAAACGCATCTCAGTAGAAGATCTGTGTCTCATAGCATCAATGCCATATGTTGTTATTGATCTCCCTGAACTGAGTGGAAAGTGTCATCTTTTATCTTCATCTAGGATCGTCTGCTGTCGGAACTGCTGTGCAGCGCCAGATCCTTCTTCAGCCATGGCACGCTCTTCTTTGACAAAGTTGGTGCGAGCAGATCGTCCTCCAGCATTGAAGCCTCGGACAGTATAGCTTTGACGACCGAAATCAACAACTTCCAGATTTCGCTCCCGAGAGATTCCGACACACGCAGATACACCTCCCTAATTGCAGCAAACGGTATTGAGCGCATTCCAAGTCGACTGACCTTGACACTCATACCAGACAGGTTCCTTTCTTCCACATCGATGAATGTCGAAAAAGGAGAGGGCACAAGCCGAGCAGTGAAGCCTGGCCAATCCGCTCGAACACGCCCTCTCGCCTCCGGGGGATCTGTCGGTCGACTCACTCCAGCCTTGAATGCCAACCGGTCGCCGCCTAAGCGCACCGAAGGATTGGAACCGCGCAGCGCACTGCAACCCATCATCGATGACGGATCGGACATGACAGATGATTATAGCAGCTCCCTCATGCGCAGTGGTACTACTCGCATCACGGATGACACCGAGAGTGTATGGTCTGACTCTGTTCAGTCTTACAGAAAAGCAGTTATCAATAGCCGCAAGAATCGGATTGTTCATAACATCATGGTCTACTTCTGCGATGTGCTTCGTCTCAGATGCCAATCGCAAAACAGGACCAACAGCGGTACGAAACATGCTACTCACAACCCCGACCGTCTCGATGCGCAGAATCAGCAGGGATACAAAAGGGCCGGAGGTGGAGAACCTGCAAGTCAGAATCGTACGACGTACAGGGCCTCAACAGGTAGCGATTCGAGACAGAGTGGGTCTTCAAATTCAAGGCGAACTGGCAAGCAGCGTGAGCAGAGCAGAGACGATCCTCATTCAGGGGACGATGATGAAAACTCACGGAAGCGTCGCAAGAGACGATCGCCTGAGGACCCAGGAGATCCAGAAGGTTCAGAAGGCGCGACCTCGGGGCGCGATTATACTCAGAGATTTGCATGTCCGTACTATCAGAGAAATGCCGGCCGATACTGCAAGATACGTGCATGTGTAGGGCCTGGATGGGACGAAGTCCGTCGCGTCAAGTCAGTCATTCTCTTTCTTTACATTGTTCGTCCGGGACAATGTTGACCTGTATAGGGAGCATCTGTATCGTACTCACCGCCAGAAACTCTTCTACTCCCGGTGCTTCCTGGAGTTCGATGGAGATGCTTCACTTCGTGCTCACGAGAGAGAAGCAATACGATGCCTCGTGGAAGCTGATCGAGTCCCCGAAAGTTTCGATAGAGCTCAAGAACAGGCTCTCAAAAGCAGAAAGAAGCGGACTCCGGAACCCACAGAAGAGGAGAAGATCATGTATTGGATTTTGTTCCCCGATAATGACGAGGGAATTATGCCGTCTCCTTGTATGTACAGCCGTCTTCGCAACGTCTCTCACCCTAGGGGATTCCACTAACCAGCTTTCAGATGTTGACACGAACTGGAACCGCGTTCACAATGGACGCGAGGCTGAGCGCTTGACCGACTTTGCTGTTCACGGGCTTCGAGAACTACCTGCATATGTTCGTCGGCAACTGGAGATCTATATCGAGCAGGAGATGAGTCCTACTGAGGAGCGGGTGAAAAGAAAACTGATTGACATCGTTCGCGATGGTCAGTCATATGTTCATCGAACGTACATGCGCGACAGGAATCTTAACATCCCGGAGCCCCAAAGATGTGGAAAGATCGGAACAGGCACATCAAAGGCACGGCGAATGTCTTCGGAGACTGGGCAAGGGTTGTCTGAACTACCTGAACATCAGCCGATGATCAATGATGCCTACATTGATCTTGATGAATCGTGCGATGCTTGGCCGACAGCGTTCAATTTCGGCCTGGAGGATTTTCACGATTTTCCTGACTTTCTTGACTCAGCTTACGAAAGCGGACCAGGAGGGCTTGTTGTCGACGCAGAACCCAACGAGCAAGACTTCAGCAAGGAATGTTATGCGGATACTGCATTGTGGGACAACGGTAAAGGTCCATCAGGGACAGGTCGATGAGAGGTTTGACGCCGGTGGCTGTTGAGCACATTAGAACAACAGTCCATATCGACCCAACATTTTTCAGTGTGATTACAGTGACTTCAATCAACCCCCATACATCAGTACAGCCAAACGAAGCCCGCGAACGATGCTTTGGTATGTCCGTTGTCCAAGGTCTGAGTTGATCGATGCATGCTTTCATCATACATGTTAGTCCAACAATGTTGCAATGTTTAAGTCTCAGCGACAGTCACTAATGGCAACTTATGCGGAAGTGCAAAGTCATCACCATCGTGAAGTGTCAGCATGTGACGTGTGAACTATCTATAGAGGAGCCTAGCATACTCGACCGCTTAATCTGTAGCGCATCCAATGAAACACTTCCAGTATTGTCGTTTCGCGCAACTGCGTCAGGAAGACCTGACAGTGTAGTCAATCTTGTCAACAGTCGACGCAACTGCGCAAACCGCATTCGAGGATCCCATCGCGCTCGGTCTGGAGACAAGTACGAGAGTTCACATCCCGTCCTATAAAAGTAGAACCCTTCCTGTCGTGTCCGCTCTCTGAAGAGCCACCATCTGCTCATTCAGAAGATGCGTTTCCACCCAACATACGAGTCGTTCTCAATCTTTCACGGGAATATGCCTTACTATTCGTTTCGTTGGGACGCAAGGTACCTCGAAACTCTGACATCATCCAGCTTGGTGCAGTCGATCTTGTCCACGGACGGCTACCAGGACTTCGGCTTGAGAAATTGTAGCATTCAGGGAGCGGACGGTGTATCCTACACCAGGAGCCAATGCTTCTCAGCATATGGTGATCACAGCGGGTCCATACCTAGCTGCCCACCTTCCTTCGTCATGCCATCCGGAACTTGTACCCTGGACTCGAGCTAGACTACAGACTTCTCCTCCAGCAATAACGTGCTCCCGAAGTCCGCCAATGGAGATCAAGACGAGCGCACAAACATGTCAGACAACGTCGTTTTCACTAAACCGACCTGGTGGTCAATACTGGGCGATGATCTCCAGAATCTGTACGACGACTTGGGATCAGTACCGGCAGCACTCCGCAAAGATCTCGAACCAAGCTTCTGTGCACACGGCAGATCTACTGGTCTGACAGAGAACAGCTCTTTCCAAGCACTGCCTGCACAGGGTCGCGACGACCGTATCCCTCCAGACACGATCCTCACAGCGAGTCACTTGCGCTGTCCAATATGTGGCACAGATTTCAGCGGCAGGTACTGCAGGGGCAATCTGGCAAGACAAAAAAGACTCAAGCATTGTGGGAGCGTGTCCTTACACTGCTTGGAGCGCAGCTGTGAGAGGCTATTCAAGCATCGAGACGCGCGATTGAAGCATGTCCGCAAGTGTCATCCTCAGCTTGCGTCAATTGCGAGAGCGAGGCCAAGAGCCATAATTCCCTAAAAGACGTCCACGGGTCGCCGCAGTCATCGGTCACTTGGGAATGTTGGGAGCTATGGTCTGGCATGGAGATGTGTGGTTTGTGCATGTAGAACATTAAAGAAAACAAAAGTCGACGTCCGTGTCGAGTATCGCAGCACATTTGCATTTGGACTTTGCAGCCGCTTCCCTATCAACAAAACGCACTAGTTACGTCAACAAGCCCGAGTTCCTTCTGATCACGCTGAGCAACCCCTCGCCTATACAGCTTGGTACATTGATCGTACTCCACTTCAAGCTCGGAGGATCGTCGTCCGAGATTCCCTTCGCGTCAACATGGACCGATCGTATCAAAGGCTGCCGCTTTCGACGCAGTTCAGAATCCCCATTATAGCCTCCGGAACCCTCTTTGTCGCCATGCTAACACGTAGCGCGGACCGTTGCGGCTCTCCATCTCGCTGTCGGAACTTCGGAAAGGTCCCGAAGATGTCGCTGACCTTCATGGCTGTGCGAGCGGGCCTGCCAGCAGCACACTCGCCCTGACCGGCAATCCCCGCAACCTCGACGCGTGTACATTCTGTGGGGTACGACTCATGCCCATTGTGAGACCTGGGGAAGGTCTGCATGAGTACAGCAAACACGCTCTCAAAAATGTTGCCGGCTGAATGACAGCGACGCGTCGGCTGAGCTGCGCCGAGCAAGTGACCCTGGCATTCGCGGATGAGGTCACAGCCAGCCGCACTCAAGCTTTTCGGTGAAGCTTGGTGTGCGGCAGGCGTTTTCGGCCACCACAACGTTCAGCAACAATTCCAAACCGCCAAAAGTGTAAATTCGCGACCAGTGGAGTTTATGTACTCTGCTGATCAATCAAAGACGGAAAAGACAGCCACAGCGTGAGTGATCAAGTGCCGAAAGTCGTTGCCAGTCACTACCAGTCTGCCGCGACCCACCCAGGAGCTCGCCTGTGAAGCAACATGGGCTCAACAAATAAGCATGGCCCAGAGACCACTACCGTGCATGGCTGCCGTTATCTGCGTCTGGGTTGGTTGGCGAAATTGCAGAAGCTAACGATGCCATTGTGACAAAAGCCCACAAACATCCCTGCTCCAAACCCCATGGGCCGCGCTATCACTGTCTGGGGACTCCACTTGGGGACTCCACGGCCACCCTGTTACCCCGTGGGCTCCAGAGGATCGGTACAAGAGGGCGGCAGCGCTGTCGTTCTGATCTCCATCGAACCATCCTCTCCTGACATTTGCACCTTGTGGCAGGCATTGAATGATCATGGCTACTGCAGCTGAGCGTGTCTCTAACGACAAGGAGTTCGTCTCTGACGTGCCTCAATACAACGAGGACCTCGAGCACGCGAACACCCACGGAACATACCTCGACCCTGTTGAGGCTTCTCACCTGTCAGAGGAGCATCGTCAGTACTTGCTGCAGAGACATGGCACTCTCGAACTTGATCCCATGCCCACTATGGGTGATGCAGATCCGTACAACTGGCCAACATGGAAGGTAAGATGCCCATGCCGCAAGATTTTGCCAGTAGCTAACACATCCAAACAGAAAGTGCTGAATCTTGTCTTCGTTGCGTTCCACGCCTGCATGTGTGCCTTCGCAGCCTCAGCCATCATTCCCGCGTACGAGAACATTGCCGAAGATCTTGGTGTCAGCCTTCAGAGGACTTCGTACCTGACGTCTCTTCAAATTATGATTCTTGGAGCTGCGCCATTGTTCTGGAGACCTCTTTCGACACGCTATGGCCGCAGGCCGATCTTCATCATCTCCTTGATCGGTAGTCTGGCGTTCAACATCGGCTGCGCAAAGAGCCAGACTTATGGAGCTATGGCCGCTTGCCGTGCGCTTCAGTCGTTCTTCATCTCGCCACCGAACGCTATTGGCAGTGCTGTCGTGGTCGAGACCTTCTTCAAGAAGGAGAGGGCCAGGTACATGGGTGTGTGGACCGTTATGATCACACTCGGTATACCGCTCGCGCCACTCATCTTTGGCTTCGTCACGTACTACGAAGGCTACCGCTGGATTTACTGGATCTTGGCAATTGTGAGTGTCCTCGAAGTTTTGCACACTTTATCTATATTAACAGCGATTGCAGATCAACGGTGTACAGCTAGTACTCTACGCTCTATTCGGTCCCGAGACACGCTTCATCCGCCACGATAACGCTCAGCATGCCATTTCTGGATTTGCAGCTTTCAAGGAGTCGTACCTCAAATTCCGACGCATCGATCCTACACCAATCACTTCCTTGGAATTCATCTCGCCTCTGCGACTGGCCAAGTACCCTTGTGTCATGATCCCGGCATGCGCATACGCCATGGTGTTCCTCTTCGCCTCAGTCCTCACAACTGTCGAGATCCCGCAACTCTTCGGCGAGAAATTCCACTTCAACTCCAAGCAGCTCGGGTTGCAATTCCTGGGTCTCATCATTGGATCCATTATCGGCGAGCAGATCGGTGGACACTCAAGTGACATGTGGATGCGTGCTCGTGCTAAGAAGACCGCGCCCAGGAAGCCTGAGCCAGAGTTCAGATTGTGGCTCAGCTATTTTGGCATCTTACTCGCCATCTGTGGTCTTGTCGTGTTTCTGATTCGTATTGAGCAGGCTCCAGAGGGTCACTGGAATGTCACACCCATCGTTGGTGCTGGTATCGCTGCGGCAGGCAACCAAATCGTCACGACTGTTCTCATCACGTACGCTATCGACTGCTATCCAGAGGAAGCTGGTAGTATTGGTGTCTTCATAACCTTTGTCAGACAAACCTGGGGCTTTATCGGACCCTTCTGGTTCCCTGACATGTTCACCAACGTAGGACTGGCTCCCAGCGCGGGTATTGTAGTTGCCATGTTGGTAGTGGGCTCCCTAATCCCTGTCGCGTTCTGCCACTGGAAGGGAAGTTCGCTCCACGGCACCATGAGCAACAGGCTGTAGGTCTTTCGGCTCACACAGTCAGACCACTTAGGAACAGCTGATATATTGATGGCTGAGCCCTTTTCCAGACCAATATCATGATGATATCAATTATTATTGCGCTTCGTGACCTGCTCAACGTGATCTGTACAATTGCAAACGATGAACGACAACTCGCTTACAGCTTCGCCACAAGACCCTCCTCCTGACACAGCTCCTCGGCCTGCTTGACCACGTTGGTTCCATAGACCATAGCCTGGACATCGGCGTCCGCCCACTTGTCTGGAACCTTGCCGCCTCCAAGCTTCATCGCTGCAAACTGTTTGTCACGTTCCTCCTTAGCCTTGCCAGAACCAAGGTGCATGTTACGTCCATTCTCCGCGGCGAGCTCAACAAGCGCCTCCGCTCTCGGCTTCCGCAGCTTCTCATACAGCTTCAGCGCCTTGTTGATGGTTTCTGGACTCGCGTCACCAAGTCTTGAAGGGGCTAGGACAACACCAAGCACCGCACCGTCTTCGATCGCCTGCGCCGCACCCTGTGCCATGTGCGGTAGTGTTGGGTGGCATGCATCACCAACCAAAGCCATACTGTCGCTGACCCATGTGGGCAGGGGATCGTGCACTCTCAACTTCCATTCTACAACCTCGCCCTCTGGCACCAGGTTAAGCATGTCCTGGATCATCGGGCAAAAGTCCTCGTAAACCTTCAACATCGCACTCTTGCTTCCCCTCGTCGTGTACTGCGCATCCGGCGCACCCGCAAAGTTGACGTCCGGCTGCGCAGTCGACAGGTTGTAGATCTGCTTGTTCTGGATGCTGTACGCGATGATATGTTTCTTCTCGCCGATCCAGCGCGTGACAGTATCGCTGTCAATCAGCTTCAGCAGTTCGGGGTACGGCGACATCTGCTCGCGGGTAAGCATGATGCGGTACGCTGCCTGGCCCGAATCCTTGACTGTCGCCGTCTCGCCTAGCGCTTTTAGCATGGCAACGCGCGTGTTGCTCTTGATGCCATCGGCGCCGATGAGCACGTCGCATTCCACGTTCTCTGTCTCGCCGGTCTTGTTGTTTGTTACTTTGAAGCTGGGTTTCGTGCCGAAGCGGGCGTCTGTGATGGTGTTGCCGAATTTGAATGTGATGGCGCTTTCTTTCTGGCATCCTTCGTAAAGACCGCCGGCGAGTGATGCGCGGTGGCCTACCATATGTGGGTATCCGTACTTCTCCTTGACATAGCCCAGGTCGACGTACCCGAGCTCCTGGTCTGAGGACCCTTGACGGATAGATGTATTTGCGCATTGGACAGCTTCGGCTTCGATCTTCTTCCATACACCTAGCTTGTCGAGAATGGTGGCCATGTTGGGTGCAAGCTGGATGCCTGCGCCTACGAAGCCGAGGCCTGCGGCGTGCTCGTACACTGTGATGTTTTGTTGGCCGGCTTTTGCGAGGGAGAGGGCTGTCGCCAGGCCGCCCATGCCTGCGCCAATGATAGCTATCCTCAAGTTGTCCGCCATTGTGTGTAGTAGCTCTTGATATCAGGCAGTACTGGTGTTGATGTTCAACGTTGGTGTCTTGAGCTTCGTACGGAGTTTTGCGGGGAAGTCAAAAGCTGGGTGCCGGTTCTTGTATTCGGGAACGCGATGCAGGATTTGTCGAAATGCAGCCCACTCAAATGCAGCTTTCCAACGGCTTCTATATCTTCACGATGACTTCGTAGACATCCACGATTCTTCCAGCCTTCATGAAGCTCTATACCTCCGGTGCTCAAACTACCACCGATTTCTGGATGAACGCTTACCCGTCCACTGTGCCACGGTCGCGTACGTCAGCAATGCGTGATTGGAGGGAGCCCAATTGCTAAAAACGTAACCTTGAGCAGCGAGCTCGGAGTCTGGAGATGGCACGTGAATTTCGAAATAACTCCAGAAGACGACCTTGACGAGGATGCTGTTCTTTGCATCTGCCGTTGAATCCTACCGCAGACCCCCGCCATCGGTGGTGGCTCGTTCTTGCCACTAGGCTAATTGCCGGCTTTGTGCGACCCTGCCGTTCCTGCATGGCAGCAGACTCGCCATCGTCTCTCATCTACCAGGGTCAATGCTATCCTTGCCAGCATTTCGTTCATCCTTAACTCGGACACCGGTTTGGAAAGAAGTACGGGCGCATGTAGAACCCGCGACGTGAGCGGATAGAGCCGTCAGGCGCTCGACATCGTCAGCGGCGCGGCGCGAGTCAACAAGCTTCGTACAACACCTTCCCTGTACGTCACGTCGGGGAAAGATGAGCCTTGCCCCACGGAGTGGACCAGCGAATTTCATGCCGCAAGACGAGCCGCGAATCGATGTCGCTCAAGACAACATTGAACCTGTCGATCCTCCGCTTTGGTCAAATTAGCTGCATCAAGGGTCTTTCGGGCATTGTGATGTTAAAGCATGGCAGCGACGATGTTTCGTAGATCAGGATATTTTACCTTCTCACCATCCTCCTTACTGTCAACGTGATCGCAGTCGTTGCTCTTTCATCAAGATGAGACAATCACTGATAAGCAGCGCTGCGCTTGTGGGTGCCGCCCAGGCGCTCAACCACACATGCACGCCGAGCGCAATTCAAGCTGCTCTCCCAGAAGGTGCCAGCGTCAACTTCGCGTACCCAGTCCCGGCAAACGGCACCTTTCAAACACCAAAGGGCGACACTGGCTACCCTGCCAGCCCTCCCAATCTACCAGCTTTGTGCGCTGCGTCCATTCAAGTCAAGTCGGTCGGTAACACCACCTTTGGATTTGGCATCTTCCTTCCTGAAGAATGGAACGGCAGATTCTTAGCTGTTGGCAATGGCGGGTTTGCCGGAGGCATCAACTATGCTGATATGGTGAGTTGTGCACCCAGACCTCTTGTGGGATCTGGCTAACCATCTACCAGGCCGCTGGAACTCGTTATGGTTTTGCTGCGGTTTCGACGGACACGGGTCACAATTCGACAAGCGGCAACGGCACTTGGGCTTACAAGCAGCCCAACAAAGTCGAGAACTGGGGCCACCTTGCCATGCACGGGTCAGTGGTACTTGGAAAGGAGATCACAGCCGCGTACTACAAGCAAGACGCGACATACAGCTACTATTCCGGTTGTTCCACTGGTGGTCGTCAAGGCCTGAAGGAGGCCGAATTCTACCCTGAGGACTTTGACGGTATCGTTGCTGGCGCTCCCGCCTGGTGGACCAGCCACCTCCAGCCCTGGACAGTACGCATCGCGCTTTACAACCTCCCTACAACAGCAGACTACCACATTCCTGCGCCATTGTTCGCCACTCTGAACGCAGAGGTCATCAAGCAGTGCGATCCTCAGGACGGTCTCGTTGACAACATCATCTCAGACCCTAAGGGTTGCCACTTCCAGCCCACAACCTTGCTCTGTGGATCTAACAACACCGCCAACGCTACGTCATGCCTGACAGGACCTCAGTTAGACACTGTGTACAACATCTTCAGCGACTACGTTGGAGAAAACAACACCATTCTCTTCCCATCGTACTACCTTGGCAGCGAAGGCCAGCCTTTTCTTATCTCGGGCAATGCACCCAACTCACTCGGCACCGGCTACGTTCAGTACTTCCTCGACGAAGGACCTCAATGGAACTTCACTGAATACAATGACGAGATCATCGCTCTGTCTGACGCCATCAACCCTGGAAACGCAACAGTAGGCTTCGACCTGTCCCGCTTCCAAGCCAAGGGCGGCAAGATCCTGTCATACCACGGCATGGCCGACCCGCTGATCCCAACTGGCTCGACTCCGTACTTCTACGACCACGTTACACGTACTTTGAAGCCGAAGGGTATTGAAGTCGATGACTTCTTCAAGTACTTCCTTGTTCCCGGCATGAGCCACTGCTCTGGCACACAAACCACCATGAACGCGCCCTGGTACTTCGCAGGCGGCAACCAACAGGTCGCCCTGGCACCCGATGTCTACAGTGTTCCTGGCTTCGAGGATGAGGACCACGATGTGCTAAAGGCCATGATGGCGTGGGTCGAGGAGGGCAGGGTGCCTGAGTACATCATTGCTACGAAGTACGTCAACGACACCACTCACGATCAGGTGCTGCGACAGAGACCTATCTGCATCTACCCCAAGCAGGCCAAATACACCGGCGAAGGCGATGTGAATGATGCTACGAACTGGGAGTGCAAGGGTCTATACTAGATGTGATTACCCTATGGGTATAATGAGGACAATTCATACTTGTACGCGCGACTTTGCACAGTCATCTGCTTCTGATCTCGCTGAGTGCTTTGCCTGTTGATGACGTTCTACGTTCTACGTTCTACGTTCTGCATAGCTGTGTCGTGGCCCGATCGATCTTTCAGTTCCATAGTCGATCATCGTACAATGATCACAAGACGATGTATGGACCAGTGTAATCGACTTCTGCATCGTCTCTGTCCATTCCTAGCGATTGTACGAAGCTGTCAAGGCGCTCGTTGTACGGCAGTACTTCTGCGGCCGTGATGCCAGCGCGGGCCCCAGCGCTGCCCCGCGCTAGCAAATGAGGTTGGATGTGGGGTACCTTAAGACGCATCGCCAGCCAGCACTCTTATACTGAAGGAAGGTCGAATCGCGCAGCAATTCCTGGGGAAGAAGTCATTATTATACGTTTCCAGATCTGCACAATCAAGCGGGGACGCGTCCCACATCACCATCATTGACTGAGGGGAAGAGCTTTCATCCAAGCGTTACTGACCATTGAGCCTGCCAACCGAGCATCAAGAACGTCACATCAGGGAATCGGGATCAAACTCAACGCCGTATCATTCGAATCGGTGCCTGAAGGGGGCTTCCAAATTGTGCGTCGCAGTCATCGGCCAACATATCAACCGTGTCTGACCACGTATCACCGCAGCGACTCCCACCAGAACACCATTCGCCACCTTCAGTTTTCCAAGATGGCGAGAAGAAATTCATTCGATGAAGCTTCCGTTGCGTTCAGGCAACACTTGCACGATTTGAGCACACCGCGTTTCACAACAGCCGCAAAGCAGACTGTCTACGAATATGCAAAGGACATGCAAGACAATCGGCGACCACCCTGGCTGTACGATTTGACAAAGGTGTGGGAGCAGCTACTGGCTGAGCCGTACAAAGGTGTAACCAATGACGGCACTATAAGAGATGGGTTGTTTGAGGCAAAGGATGAGGGCTTTCCTACAGAGAATGTGGTCAATACAGTAGAGCGGCTATTCGAAAAGTTGAGCGAGGAGCAGAAGGAGAAGCTGTCGTATCCCATCAATGCACGGGAATGGAGAGCCTGGAGTAACCCTGAATTTCTGCTGCGGCCTTTTGGTATTCGACTCGAAGAGGGTGACTACATGTTCTTAAACCTTTGTGCAGCTCACACGCTGACTTTACGCAGTTGAGGAGTCAATCGCGCAGTCTATACTGAAGGTCGTCAGAGCATCACTTTCGAAGGAAGGTTTCAACAAGGCTCTTTCCGCTATGCGCATCAACCACTTCCTTGGCAAAGTCGTCAAGCTTCCAAACATCATGAATAAGTACTCATACAACTTCCTCATCTTCGGCACACCTTCATCGTCTCCATCATCGCCATGGGGATGGCTATTATACGGACACCATCTTGACATCGCATGCTTCTTCAAGGGAAACCAGATCATCCTAAGCCCCTCATTCACCGGCGCCGAACCTAACATCATTGATGATGGCGAATGGAAGGGCACGGAGATCCTGCACAAGGAGGGCAGCCTTGGCCTAGAGCTCATGCAGAGCCTGACCCCCGAGCAGCAAAGCATCGCTCAGGTGTTTAAGAGCCTCCGAGATCCGGGCATGAAGCAAGTCTACGGAAACTCCGACAACGACGAGTCACAACGCGACGAGCTCATCACCGACACCTGGGGTCCGGACGACCAGCGCCACCGCTGCGGCGCGTTCCGCGATAACCGCGTCGTACCCTACGAGGGCGTACTTGCGTCTGATCTCACATCCAAGCAACAGGCTCTCATTCTGGACATCTGCAATGAATTCCTCTTATACCATCCTGACAGCTCGCGGCGCCTCAAGCTTGCGCAGGTCAATAAGTATTTTGCCGAGACGTACTTTTGCTGGATCGGCGGCTACGGCGACGATGATGCGTTTTATTTCCGCATCCAAAGCCCGGTGATTCTGGTGGAGTTTGATCATCACTCGGGTGTGTTCCTGGCGAACAAGGAGCCTGCCAAGTTCCATACACATACCATCCTGAGAACGCCGAATGCGGGTGATTATGGGCAGGCTATCAGGAAGGGCGACGAGAGGTTGGAGTGACTGCAGATGCGAGGTCGCACCTCTAGCTAGACATGAGACTTTGATGATATGAAGGGATCTTAACGAAATCCAGCAGCAGAGAGCAAGTGTCCTCGATGCAAGCCGTTCTGTTGTTGTTCTCTTGCTGACGAATCGCAAAGGTGACTCATGGCTGGACGCCTGGTAGAAAGCTTGTCTCCCTCCCGTCTCACGTATGACCAACTTCCCATCCAAAGACATGGGCCTTGTTTTGTTAACCTGGCATCGTACGGCCGTATGCCTTTCAAGCTAATCCTTCGTCCAGATTTTGTGGCTGGCTGACTTCCGAAGTTGGGCTGCCGTCCTTCTGGTGCGCTGACCTAGTGCGCTGGGTTTTCACCAAAGCACCACGGCGAAGACATCTCAGACGTCGTAATGCTATAGCTACCAATTGTGCGTGAATGTCTTTGACATTGTTGTTGCAAAGTCTGTTCAGGTACAACCGAGGCATCCGAGGGCGCGATTACTCCTTCAGTCGTAACACTTGCCTCATGCGGAGAGCGTCCGATTCTAGCGAGTGGAGCTCCGATCGGACACCCAATTAACCTCCACTATGACATACTTCACGCCACAACTTACTCGGAGGTTACGCTCTGGGTGTTTGCCAACAACCCCGCACCATTCAACAATGGCTCTAGGCAGCCGCTGCACGGCTGTAAGAAGCAGTCACGCCGCTGACATCCAAGTAGTCTGACAACAGGGGAAGGGCGCTTCTGACATCGTTCGCAGACCGAGTGGCCGACTGAGCACATCTAGTCTACACCTGTCCTCTTCCCAGAAGGCACATCAGAAGCAAGCCAAGGACGACACAAAATGGACGCTTTCCAGAAGAAGACCCTGAAGACCTCTCGAGGATACACATACACCTACTATGTAGCTGACGGCGACAAATCACTGCCCACACTCATCTTCCACCATGGCTGGCCAGATCATGCGGCGATGTGGAAGGATGTGGCAACTGGCCTACGGTCCTTGAACCACCCTATGATCATACCAGACATGCTCGGGTACGATGGCACAGACAAGCCAACTGATCCCGCCGAGTATCAGTTCAAGAAGATGACCAAAGATATCATTGAGATCGCCGACGCCGAAGAAGCCCGAAAAATCGTTTCCATCGGTCACGACTGGGGTTCCAGTGCCGCCTCGCGCCTCTACAACCACTATCCGGACAGGGTCGTTGGTCTCGTCAACCTGAACGTGGTCTACATGCCGCCTACCGGCGACGAGTTCAACCTCGAGAAGTTCAATGCCATGACTAAGGAGCGTCTGGGTAGACCAATCTTCTCTTACTGGCAAGTCAACGCCGACAAGGACGGCCACAAGCTGCTCTACGACAACCTCGAGCGCGCCTTCAACGTCTTGCACGGCAAGGGCCCAACCATGGCCAAGATTCTCACAACCCCTGGTACCTTCAAAGAGTATCTCATCAACGGCGGCCACGAATTTGATCTGCGCAAGTACGCCCAAGATCCGGAGTTCAAAAAGACGTTCATCGATCGCATGACGCGAGACGGGTTCGAAGGGCCGCAGTGCTGGTACCGCGCCACCTGTGAAAACTACCAGAGCGCCAGTGACAAGGAGTTACCGAGGGACAGGATGGTGGTCAAGGTGCCTGCGCTGTACATTGGAGCAACGGACGATCCGGTATGTCCGCCGGAGATCATGATCCCATACAAGCAGCAGCTCTTGCCGCAGCTCGAAGAGACGGAGCTGATTGATGCGGCGCACTTCATTCCGTATGAGGCGCCAGACGAGGTTGTGAAGAGGATTGCGCCGTGGTTGAGGAAGACGTTTGGAAAGCAGTCAACGCTCTAGATCAACACAGTGGTTTCTTATGCATTATATGGGATGTAGTTGCGGACGAATAACGACACAATGCCACTGATCATACTCGTTGAGACGGACGACTCTGAGTTCAATCAATGTGCAAGTCCGCGCGTGTCCTCGGACTTGCAGTCGTTCTCCGGGTCAACGGCCGAGTCTGACATGCAGCATGCCTGCACACAAGACCTTGGCGACTACCACCAGTATCATGGACGTCGTCAACGGACGAGGTAGTGCCTTGAAGTCAGTGCAGTAACATCGCGATAGCTACCTGTCTGTTCTAACGACAGCAAATAAGGCTAATAAGCAGATAAAACATTGTAAGTGCTTGAGCCCAGCGAAAAATCTATAACTACTTGTGCAAACTATTGCATGCACAACACATCCCCAGAGCCAACACCTTACAAGAGTCAGCACACTTCTCCCACAAGACGATGCCATCCACAATGCAGTTGCTCTTTGCGCTCTTCTTCTCCCCTCTGCTCACGCCCGCGCTCAGCCACCCCACCCACCAGCCCTCACGGACACCTCTCGCCCCTCTTCCCCTCCCGCGTCAAGAACACACCACGGTCTTCCTGCCACCCAGCACCATCGCCGTCCTCGGCGGCATCATCCCCACGAATGACACCTCCGCACTTCCCATCGCAACAACATCTCTCATGCAGTTCTACTCGATCCCAAACAACACATGGAGCATTGCGGCACCCTTGCCGCTCGCAATGAACCATATCAACGCCGCCGTGGTCGACGGGCGTATCTATGTCCTCGATGGCCTTGCGGATCTAGGCGAGGCGGAACCGGCGTAGCGTGGCGTTGGGGATGCGTTTGTGTACGATCCGGCTGCGTATACCTGGACGCGACTACCAAGTCTACCTGGTGGCGAAGCACGAGGCAGTGTGGCGGTGGGTGTGTATGGATCGAAGATTGTGCTCGCGGGCGGGATGACGGATCGAGCTCTCAGGTAACAGAAGCCAGAACACGGTGGCTGTGGTCAGCGTGTTTAATACAGAGAGTGGGGAGTGGGAAGTCGTGAGCGAAACAGGGAAGTACCTGCCTGAGGCGAGAAATCATGCTGCTGCTGCGGTGGCAGAGGGCAAGATGTATGTCCTTGGTGGTCGCGAGCAGGGGCAGGAGATGTCAAGGACACTGTATATGTCCTCGGTCTGGATGATCTTGAGGCTGGTTGGAGTGTTAGTGGAGCGACCATGCCGACGCCGAGAGGTGTTGCGGCCGGCGTCATTGGGGAGCAGGTATATGTTTTTGGGGGGCGAAGGGAGTGCTGACGCGGAAACTGGGGTGTTCGGCGAGGTGGAGGCGTACGACACGAGGAAGGACAGGTGGTCGAGTGCGGGAGACATGAGGATCCCAAAGCATGGGACCTATGCAGTGGGTGTGGGGAAAAGAGTATACGTCCCTGGTGGAGTGCGACAGAGTGGCGCGCCCGTATCCGATTCCGAAGTCTTCAAGCCCTGAGTCGTTGGGCTGTAGGGGCAAGAGTTGTACTCATTCAGTGCGATTTGGCCAGACAGAAGCTGGCGAATACCGGTGGTGGCTACGGCGTGGTTCCAAGGCTTGTTTGATACATAATGCCGCATAATCTACAATTTAGCAAGCCACCGTTCCCTCTCCTGAATGCTCTTCACGTACTTGTCCTTCAACTCTAATACGCGAAACCCCTTCTTCGCCCAATCGTCCTCCCACTGTGGCAGTTCGTACGCCTCCGAGCCCTCCGCCGGCGGCCCGGCAATTGTCCTCAGCGCATTGAAATACTCCTCGAAGTCCGGCGCAATAGTATGGAAGATGTGCGTCGGACCCAGTCTCGTCACCCTCTCGTCCTCCCACTTCTTCTGCTCAGCGGCGGAGGGTAAAGTTCCGCGGCCAGCAAGTACCCGGGCCACAGCGACAGCCTGATACTCGTATGCGCGAAAGCTCAGAGCTGCGCGTATCTGGCCCACGACTGCGAGCGAAGGATCCGCGATGTTGAAAGTATGCTGGTAGAAGCCTGAGAGTCTGTTCTGCGGGGTTACGGGATTAGGATCGAGGTACGGGTAGCTCAGTCTGTAACCCGTGGCAAAATAGACAACATCCACATCAGAGCCTGAGACCCAGCTTCCGTCGCTAAATTCGACGGTGCCGCCATGGTCCAGTGTGAAGCGCGAGATAGTGGGCTTTCTCGTAACGCCAGGAAGCTTCCACACATTGTCGAGAGCAGGATTCGCGTTCTCGCCGCGTTGTGCAACGATCAGAGGTCCGCGGACGGACGTGTAGGTATCGAGAACGAAGTCAGAGGCCGAGACGCTGCCGCCGACTACGACCACCGATTTGCCAACGTACGCATCCCGGCTGCGAAATTGCTTCGAATGCTGGAGACGCTCGGGCCAGCGCTTGTGCCATTCTTCAATACCGGGAATCCTGGGGATATAGGGCACGCTATAGTGGCCGCTTGCGACGACCACGGCGTCGAAGCTCTCCGTCCACCAATAGTCGAGATTTTTGCTTTTGAAGCGAACGTCAGCTTGACGTAGCGTAATGTCCCACTTGCCCGTTTTGAGGCTTTTCCGTACACTTTCGACGGTGGTGTTGAAGGAGACTCGATGCAGATGCTTTGCAAATATGTCCTCGAGGTAATCTGCGACGACTCTGCAGGGCCGCGTAGGATTCGCGTGACCGAAACGTCGCACCGAGAGCGCCGAATTGATCTTTGGAATCGAGGCATAGGTGAACTCCATCACAGCAGCGCCAACGTTGCTGTCGAGGTAGTGATAGAGACCTGTCCTTGATGTTGTGTCTTCTGGCGCAGGAGCTTCGAAGGTAGGCAGCTGTGATGGGATGACTTTGTGCTGAGGCGTGACTAAGGCTGAGTTGAATGTGTCAGGACTCTCGTCGTACAACCTACGTTAAATTAATCAACAATTTAACAACAACCGACTGCCTAGTGTCTGACTTACCACGTGCCGCCGACTTGGTCTCTTCGCTCAAAAACGCGAATGGTGTCGAACACCTTCTCTTCGTCCAATGCCTTCACGGCTGACAGCCCCGATGGCCCTGCCCCGATGACAGCCACGGTCTTGATGGTCGTGCTCGAAGCCATGTCTTGCGTCAATACCGAACAATAAAAGTAGTGTGCAAACAGCTCTCGTAGCAGATGTCAGTCGCTGGAGTGTAATTTAAAGCCCTCGAGGCCGGACGATAAGAGGCTGACGCCATTGTGCGAAGTATCGCGTGTTCGCGTTTGGGATGCAGAAAGTGGACGTGGTGGAGATGCAGTGTGAGATGCGAGGTAGTGTCGTTGGCTGCGGCAGGGGAAGCTGTCACGACATCATGGGATGGGATGCGCTCATCACCGAAGTCGGTGTCTTGACTGCGAACGCCGGCAAGCGCTGAACAGCGATGGCTCCGTGAGCTCGCGCATGCATACAATGGCCAATAAACTGATGAAATCTGTCAGTATCATCCGAGTCTCAATTGTTGTCATCAAGGGCAGAAGGTCGATGGTTGCTCTTGCATGTTTATCCGGACTGTGATGGAAGCAGCTCCGTCTGGTGGGCAGGAAGACGGGATCACCCGCCGCGACAGAGACACTTGTGTGGAAACCGCAAATAGTCGATCTGCTGGTTCTGTAAGCTTGCAAAGCAGTATGTCTTTTCCAGAAAGAAGGTTTTGGACGGTTCCGTTTCAGAGAGGAAGTCGACGTGCATCAATTGGGACTGGCCGTAGTTGCTGAACGCTGGACGGCGGCATGACTCGGGTCCTCTTGCGCGTTCATCGGGACGACGCGAGCAGCTGAATCTGGCGGACGATCAGACTGTACTGAGTGCTGCGACACGGACATCAGTGTGAACTTACAAAATGGTACATTCGACGTTGCCGTCGAGCTGGAGAGTATCATGTTCCTCATGAGGCAAGGATGGACTTAGTCTGCCCCATGTGATCACGCGCTACCGCGCGCGCATCTCCAATCCCTCCATTGTGTGTCGCCCTAGCATACCGAGAGGCGCCCTCACGTCCTCCCAAAGGGTCGCCCTGTGCATATGCTCACAACCTTGCAGATGATCATGACAATTCTTACCAAGTTTGCTGCATGCAGTGTTCAGCTCTGCTGCATATCATCCCCGCACCCGAGCCCCGCCAATGCAAAGGGTGCGCAGCCGACATCACCACGTAGCCCGGTATCTGGAGCTCGAACGCTGTCAAGGTGATACAGGCCGTTGCGTGCGACACTGACGGGCCGTTGAAGGCACGTAGGGATGCCGGCGGGTTGCTGTGTTCCGGGGGCTGTTTCGCACCTTCCTCATCGGGAAGCGCTGCATAGGCTGTTCAAATGCCGAGGCCATATCTCCAACCACCGATCTCACAACCGACAAGTACCAGAGACAGCGCTATCTGGGGTCGCGATGCTTACTGCAGCTATCCGATCAGCCCTATGGATAGAGTTTTGGCCGTGATGATGTCACGCTGCCACGCACCTTCCAATCTTGGCGGATGGGCGACCGGCCGTTTCGTCTGGACTCAGTTGATGCCTTGATAGTGAGGAGAAACGGCTGGTGAAATGAAGTTATGAGACATATAATGTGTGCCTTGGCTCCCTTACTTTGCGCGCGCAGCGCCTAGCAATTTTCTGGGCTTCAAATGGTAGACCTGTCAAACTTGAAGGTGACAAACCGGCGCAGTGCTCAAAAGGTTGTTCAAAGCCAGCGTGGAAGCAATCAGTCTCGGACAACAACATGAAGACCGGATTTCTGGTTACCCTGTTGGGCGGTATCGGTGTTGCAGCGCATGCTTTCCACGTCGATGATGCGTCATGCGGCATAACGTATCGAGGCATCGAGCGCGACGGGCTTCAGCACTTCTACGGCATCCCATATGGACAAGACACAAGTGGAGAAAATAGGTTCAAGCCACCTCGTCTGTACGTGCCAGCTCCAGGATCAGTAATCGATGCAACAAAGCCTGGAGTTGCTTGTCCACAACCACTTGGAAAGTCGTCGCCACCTCTAGGTCAAGGCAATGTGACAGAAATATCGGAGGACTGCTTGAACCTCAACATCGTCAGGCCGAAGCTCAACGCGACTCATGAGTATGGAAAGCTGCCGGTCATGGTGTGGATCCACGGCGGTAGGCTATAAGCATCCGTCTTGGGTTGGCTTGGCTGACAAGTGACTAGGCAGCTTCTGGTGGGGTTCAAACATGGAGCCAACTTTCAAGCCAGATGGGTTGGTTCGACAGTCCTTGGAGGGTTGTCATCCTGTTATACATGTGGCCATGAACTATCGCCTAGGGTTCTTTGGGTTCACTCAGTCAGACTCACTGAGAGAAGAGGGAAGTGAAAATGCTGGACTTCGAGACCAGCGCCTCGCTATCGAATGGGTCCGCGACAACATCGGTATCTTCGGAGGTGATCCAGAGAACATCACCATCTTCGGGCAGTCATCAGGCGGTCTTGCGGTTGGGATGCATATCCTTGCGTATGGCGGAACCAAACCGTTGCCATTCCAGAGAGGCATTGCCGAGTCGCAATCGCTTGAACCCGGTATCACAGGCAACTTCTCCAGAGATGCCCTGTCTGCGCTCGTAGACTACGTTGGATGTAATACCACTGATCTGCAAGCCGCGGACACGATTTTCTGCCTGCGTGGAATGGACACGGAAACGTTGTTGAACGCGTCCATTTCGACATATGCAAGCGACATCGGCCACAACGTCGGAGATATCTGGCTTCCTGCTGTCGATGGAGATTTCCTCCCTGCACCGCCAAGCCAGCTGATCGATGAAGGGCGGTTTGGCAAGGCCTACTTCATGACGGGATGGACACAAGACGATCTGAACTTCTACACGAACGTCAGCATTGCTACATCAGACGACACATATGATTTCGTGCGTTCGTACCTGCCAGCAATGCCTGAGACTTCACTGGACGATCTTCTGGATCTCTACCCGGTGGCTGAGTTTGCTCCACCTTCTGGCACGAACTTAACAGCGGAGTTCTATCGATCGGCTCGAATTTTTAGGGACATCTTGATGGTGTGTCCGTCACTTCATCTCGGCGCCGCTGTGCACAAGACGTACGATGCACCGGTGTACCATTACGACTTCAACCAAACAATCCTCGATCCAATCTTGGAGCACACGATCAACGTGTCTCATTTGGGCGTAGTCCATACGTCTGAGTTCGCGTACGTCTTCGGTAACGTCGAGGCATACAACAACTCCGGCAATCCGATCAATTTGACAGCATCCGACTATGCGCTGCAGGAGCGTGCAAGTCGATCCTGGAGCGCTTTTGCCAGCACCGGAAATCCAACTCGGTCGGGTGAGGTTACTGTGCAAGGCTGGCTAGATGCATACAGCACTCCAAACCAGACCCACGTCGAGGTAGTCGGTGGGCCATGGGAGGGATGGTGGCCTTTGAGTGGGGCAGAATCACCGGACGTGATGTCAAAGCAAAGGTTGGTCAAGATATGCGCGTTTCTGAACAGTCCAGAGATCATTCAGGGTCTCCAATATTGAGCAGAGCCTGCATACTATGATCGTTTGCTCGGGATGTGGTCTCTGCGTCAACTTCAGACTCAGCTTTGGTCTCAGACATGCCGATAATACAATTCCATTCCGCCTTGCGTACACGGCAGACACTAAGCCGTCCGTTGGTGATGAGTTGCATGTCCTTCAATTTGCCACCTAATGCCGCATCGTCTTTGATGCTCTTGAGATCCACAATGTTGTCGAACTTTCTGACAAATTCAACGCCGACGCAGTACCATTTTGGCTTCGCCCGGTCGCTTTTGGGGTCGTAGTATGGGTCCTTGCTATCGAACGCTGTCTCATCAACCTTTGCTTCTTCGACAACTTTGAGTATGCCGACAACGCCTGAAGGCTTGGCATTGCTGTGATAGAAGAAGCCCAAGTCGCCCTTGCGCATAGCTTGCATATTGTTGCGTGCTTGTGGATTGCGCACGCCACCCCATGGTTCAGGCTCTGTGCAGGCGGCTAAGTCGTCGATGGAGAAGGCCACATTGACACCATTCTCGAAGCGAGGCAGAGGTTCAGCTTTCATCAGCCAAAAGACTTCTTGGTTGCCCTCTGCATCGCGGTTCGAGTCGTTCGAGGGGGTTGCGGGTGGTATAGGTGCCTTTGAGGGCTTCGGTTCAGCTGGGGCAGACTTCGGCTCTGGCTTTCTCTTGGTGTTCTTTTTGGCTGGCGGCTGATCACTGTAACGCATCAGATTAGAGTATTTCCAGTGCTTTACAGGAAACAAACCTTTCGCCCTTTACCTCTTCACCAGCGTCTTCTTCACGAGCGCGTTTCTGACGCGTGGGCTTTTTGGCATTGCGCTTTGGCGCTGCATCCTCAGAGGCGGACGAGCTGTTGTCGTTGTACTTTGGGGTTGCTGCGGCAGTCTGTCGCGTCGATCGACGTGTTCCAGCCATTATGAGTATGTTGTTGTTGTCTGTCGCGGAATCGAGGTAAGAAGGTGTTGGGGGCTGCTGTGGCGTGATTGGTTGGGGTTTGTGTTCAGGGTCCTCGCTCCTGCCCTCGATCATCGCTCACTCCTCCTCCCACAACATCACATGCCAACAGACAAACTTCGCAGCCACAACATTCTCAACTGAACTACAGCTACGGAGTCGCTGCGCTTTCACCGTCCGGGCGCAAAACACTGCTCCAGTCCTGCGACCGCATGTACTCCTCCATTGTGGTGTATCTGACCTTGACGGGCAGGTCCCAAGGATAGACAACATTCTTCTCGTCGACACCACCATATCCGTAATCTTCAAAGAACCGGTACATGTCTGCGGTCTCCCACCCAACGACTCCAGCCGTCTCTTCTATCACCCGGCGATCCTGCCTCTCTAACGTGCACTCGACTTCATTCATGCGGCCCCAAATTTTGCACCACTCGCCCCAAGGGCTGAGCGAACCAGCTCCAACAAGATTTGTCCCAGGTGGAACTTCAAGTAGCGCTTTGACAAAGGAACCTATGGCCGCGTCAGCATTGTGAACCGTTCCCTGACACGGACCACTTACCAGTGTCGGCATTGGGCTCTACGAAGGGCAACGGTGCGTCCTCCTTCATAGGCAGGCACACCTTGTATACGCCATCCTGAATCTTCTTTGGGCGACCGGCGCCGTCCTTGTACAGCGTTCAGTTACCAGCATAGCAGCCCAACGTCAGAAGACTTGTCTTCGCCCACAGCTCTGGATACTCGCCCTTCAGATGCTTCAGCATCTCCGCTTTCAAGTCGAAGTGGAAGTTGATGTCGATCGCGCCTTTGCTGGCGTCTCGTGCCGATGAGAGGGTCGAGAAGACAAAGCGCTCGAGTGAGGGAAGCGTTGCAGCCACAGCATCAATCAGTGCCTACCCAAGTGTAAGCTGTTGACAGGTCAAGCAGCGCTTGCACATACCTGACCTTGCGCAATCTCGCGCTTGAAAGCAATTGCATTGATCGGTTCGCCACTCTCAGCCGCCTGGCGCTGTACCTGAGGATCCTCGATGTGCTGCCAGAAGTCTGTAACACCAAACACAACAGTCGCATCTTGCACCGCCCTGTGCATAGATTCTACATCGTCCAGGTCGCCGTACACAATGTCAACACCTGCTTTCTGCCATTGCGTAGCAGCCTGACTGGACGGCTTTCTGGTAACGCCGCGCAACTTCCATCCGTTTTGCTTCAGAAGAGTCGTTGCTACCGATGAGCCCTAGCGGGATTACTTGTCAGCATACGTTTAAGCGGTGTGCTATCTGGGCTCGAAGGCTAGTTACCTGAGTACCGGTAATGCCAAAGATGACAATGGTCTTCGAAGCGATGTCCCCTGCGGCCATGTTCTTAGGATGCAGAAGTATTGTCGCGCTCCAACATCTGCCTCGATGGCGAGCAATCTGACTTTGTACTCAATGACTCGTACACGATTCTCCCACGCCGCACAAGAGCTTCGTACCCCACTATGGTGTCGACACCAAGGAGAAGGGTGGTCGCTCTCGGATCTGGATGGTTCACGAAGGGCAGCCGTTTGTAAGATCACGATTCGAGCTTCTGCTTCACGTCCAAGTCACATACGATGATGAAGTTTTGTATTGGAGTTGTTTGTCTCTCTATAGAGGGTAAGTGTTGTCCCATCATGATTCTGCGTTGCGTACGCCGAACAGCGGGTCACTCTGATCCTGCACATATAACCAACCTGACAAACGAACAGATGTGCTTGCAGCAAAGCCCTCACTTCTGGTTCATTAGCATCGAGAACCGAACGTTCACTTGATGACCAATCTCGTTGTTCGGGAACAGACCCGATGCGAGATAGCCTTGCATCTGCTTCTCTCTAGCACTCACCGTCGCCTCCAAGTCGCGATACTGCTGCGTCTCAGCCTTGCCCTCGCGAACGAGAATTGCCATAGTTTCTCGAGCTGCGATACTCTGAGTGTGCCAAACATACCTCTGCTCAGCATGGCGCATGTTGGCGTAAGCAATCTGGTGATTGCGACTCAGGAGGTCACTGAAAGACAGGCCAGAAGCCTGAGGAGCGGCGGCGGCGGCGGCGGCGGCGGCGGCAGCACCATCTGCGGTAAGAGGCTCGTGTCTTGATTGCCCATGCGGTGGCTCTATCCTGGTTCACTTCGCACCATGCTGCGGTTGCTCGGTGTAATGTGCTCCAGCCTCTTGAGCCACTTGTTCTTGATTGCGCTTCAGCATGCGCAACCTTTCAGCTTCTTGCATCTTCATGTCGTATCGCTTCGCCAGCATGGCTAGGTGACGCCGGCACCAGGGCACTATCGGAATCTTGTGGTCAACAACACCGTGTCGACCAACGGCCGCAACATGGAGAATGGCGAGTGACACCAAGGCCAAAAGATCTTCGACCGTATCCACGAAGCTAAACACCCCAATCCATTGAACCGCGGGCATGACGGGCTCCACGTTTTCCGCTTTTGCAAGCTCCAGCCAGGAACCGTCTGCCTTGCTGTGCGTTATAA
The DNA here is from genome assembly GCA_011058865.1 of Didymella keratinophila. Lineage (NCBI taxonomy): Eukaryota > Fungi > Ascomycota > Dothideomycetes > Pleosporales > Didymellaceae > Didymella > Didymella keratinophila. The sequence continues at coordinate 28,337 of SWKW01000201.1, forward strand.
GCAGCAGTGGTGCCATATGAAGGGTACCGACTTCGGGAGAGACAAATGCAAAGACCTCTCGCGATGCTTGTCTATTGTTCGCCAGGTGTCCAACCTGGATATCGACAGGACACAATGTCCGCTCAGGTGATTGACGGCCGATGACAACGATCCACACGTCAAGAAGCGTCTCCAAAGACTCTATTCCGATCGTATGTTGCAATGCAGCGAATGTCTCAGTCTCGTTGGGGTGCGTCACAAGGACGGCAGCGCTGCGATCACCAAGACGCTGCGCAGCAGGGACTTCAGGCCTTCGAGAAATGCCAAGCAGAGCATTAGCAGCCTCCCCTTGTCGATGTGGTGGAATGTCGCCAGTCAGATCCGACATGGTTTCTGGAAGCTCATCTACGAGCGCACGCCTCTCTTGTAACTGATCCTCATCGCGGTCGTTCGTCCGCGCTGTCATGAGATATCTGCACATCTCGATCAGGCGACTACGACAGTAATGGGCAATCGGAATGCGGTGCTGATATGGGCCGCCGAACCATCGTTCTGATTCCTGGATGACGACAAGACACAGAAGAGCTTGGAAATCCTCCTCCCTCCTCGATTGGAACATAGGGCCCAAATCAATCTCAGCGACTAGACACTCGTGCGATCGATCCGGAGGGTTCCACACTATGGGAGTGCCGGTGACCATGTTGAAAGCATACCATGTCTTTGCCACAGGGTCTGCAGGCCGTTGTGGCAGCATCACATGAAAGATGATTGCGACTCGGGCGTCCTGGCGCAGCACTCCGGCCACAACGCCGAGAGGCACAACATAAGTAGGGAAGTCACGCCGCATCCGCAAATCGACTTGCTGGTCGCGGAGGATATGCCGCAAGCCCTCATCGCCAAGTACCTGGCGGAGAGCAGCGAACGACTCGATGTCAGACGGAACAGCCGCTCGCGATGGTATGCGGACGGGCGGCGGCAACAGGGCCTGGACGGGTAGTCGGAGGGGTGCCTGAGCAGGGGGCTGCACCGGAGCTTGAATACGCGGCTGCATCCCAGGTTCAACGGGTGGCGGGCGTGAAGTCACTTGCTGATCTCGTGCGATTACGAGCGCCTCCCGCTCATCTTCAGCATCGCCAAGAGCAGTTCGGCGGTTCAGCTCGGCCCACGCAATCAACCTGTCATTCATCCAACTGTCGTCAACCGGGCCTCCACCTTTTGCGTAGCGTTGGAGGATCTTCTCTTCGTAATCCCTGATGTTGCGACTACGGAGCATGACTGGACCTGCTTGTACTGCACGCTGTGCTAGTATGCGTTTCGCGAGCGGCACACGACCGTCAAATGCTGCGGTGGTGTTCTCACCGTAGGCTATCATTCGAAGTTGTTCTGTTAACAGCGCCTCAAGTGGTATGGCTCCAGCAGATGTGTCCTGATCCTGCTTGGAGCGGGTAGCTGGTTGTACGGTATTCCGAATGACTGGTGCTACGGTCATCGAGCGAAAGTCGCTACTCAGGCTTGTGCTGTGTTCACCTGCGGCGCCTCGGCGAAGGGTGTTGTATGCCTTCTGTTGTTACGGTGGTGGTTGTGCTGCTGCTTGGAACGCAATGCGCTCGATGGGAATTCCTCGAGCGTCGTGGATAAGTCCCTGGTTGGACTGTCGTGCTGACCTAGGATCTTGCACGACATCCATATGTGCATCATGCTGAGATTCAGCATCAGCGTCCGGGGACTCGCTCGTAGCATACGGAGGGTTCTGATGAGTGTTCTCATCTGGCTCAGAACTCTCGATGATCTCGATATCGATCTCGTCGTCAAAGCCGACTGTGCCGTCGGCGCTTGCCGGCGTGTCAGGCTGAGCCCCCGTTTGCTCTTCAGCAAACCTGACAGCTTTGGCGGCGTCTCCAGTGCGTCGATCATCAGGAGGCTTTGACTTGTTGCGGGAGTCCTTGCGACTCGAAGCGATGAAGTGCCCGTCTTCGGTCTCGGAAGCGCCGTCAGCGACAGGAACAACCTGCTTGCGGGTGGGGCGGCGGCGATCTGGTCCGCTCACGGTGAAGAGGCCTTTCACTGGACCGCGAGGCGCAGAGTCGACGATGCGACTCTCAGGCTGGTCGCTATCTTCGGACGTAGGGTCGTTTGGAGATTTTTCTGGCACGAGGCTGATCGCAGCATCGTCGACGCCTTCAAGCTCATCGTCTATATCTTCAAGAGCATACCCAGGTACCAAAGTAGAAGCAGAGGTGGGAGCGAGAGGGGGGAGGTCTTCGTGTGTGGCATCGCTGGAGCTGTCCAGATCGACGACTTGGCCGTCGAGCTGCATGGAGCCAGAGGCAGCTGAATCAGCATCAGGTACAGCTGGTTCGTCCGCGGGATGCGCTTCCGTGGCAGGCTCCTCGCGCGTTGTCATGATTGGTCCAGACAACGGCGGTGTATCTGTGAGCTCAGGTGAGGGCTCTGCATCGGACGCATCGATTGAGCCGGGCGATGGAGGAGAGGTCTTCGGCAGTCTCGCTTGGTGTACCATCATCAGGGCCACTTTGAGATCTTCGACATCAACAGGCAGACCAAGATTCTTGTATCGGCCACCCTCGGCGGCATGAAGCAGGAAGAGATACTTCAACAAAACGCGAAACTCTCGACTCAGACTGCCGCTCAGCTCTGACTTCCACTCTTCGACCGCGTCGAAGGGCGCGACTAAGCCGACGTCCTCCAGCGTCTCACAGCTGATGTCGACGGACTTGAGGTCTGGATATCTGCCAGGTGCCACAGTGTAAATGGCACCTCCGTTTCGAGTTGGAAATACGTGAACGAAGCGCCCGTGGCGGACACCGATCTGGACATGATGGTAGGCTGACGTGAGAGGCCATGTCTTCTTGAAGGCGTTGAAGGTTAGGTGTGTGACCGTGAACTTGCTGGTGGCGTGTAGCACCGGATCGTCCGAAGTGAGCTGCGCCTGGATGTTCTCCAGCTGGAGAAGCTGTTGGCTGCGTTCTTCCATGGCGACCGCTTCAAGAGAAATAGTAGCTGGGAGTAGGCTCGAGTTATTGTTGAGTTGAGAATTCTGCGATGGCGAGATCGGAGGTAAGGACAGGTGTTTTCGTGTTTTATGGTGCATATGTGTGGGCGACGTCGAAGTGAAAGTAGCACATCACGACGCGCTCATCTGAGTTTACATTACGCAACGCGTAACTATCTTTCTGTCTCAACTCCGCGCATACGCAGCTCACACTGCTTTGGACCCGACTGCGTTTGAGCGCAGGGCTGTTGATTCCATGCCGCTGCAAACATGTGGTAGTAAACTCAGTCTCACAGTCGAAGACACCATGTGTTGGCCGCGCAACCAGGATTCGTAAGGACAGCGGTCACTTGGCTTGCACTGTGGTACTGAGGATAAGTCAGTACATGTGAGATGCTTTGAAATACTGAAGAGCTGGTACGCTTTTGTGGCTTCTATTTCCGCGTGTGTTTATTTGTCTCCGCTCCCTGCGGTGTTGTCATTGCCTACACAGCGTTTGCTCCTGCCTCCGCAGATTCTTGGCTTCAAGTTCTGCACACACAATACCCAACCGCTCAAGTGACTCACTTCCTTGCTCTGCTGTTCGCCTCGACCGACTACCCATTCGCGCGTTGCTGAGACCATGACTGTCTCGTGAGCAGCATCCGCCACCGACTCACTCATACTAACGGTTTATTCAGCTTCACCAAGCCGTTATGGCGCCTCACCTGTTCACGCTCCCGCGAGAGCTGCGCGATAATATCTACCAGTATCTCCACCGCGATCTCGAAAAGGGCTACCTTGTTGACTTCGAAGGCGTCAGGGCACAGGAGGCCAAGGTCCGCATCGAGCGAGCACCACTGTCTAGTGCCCTGCTTGTGCATTCCCGACTTTACGCCGAGTACCAGGAGTCTGTCCACTTCACAGACATATCGGTGATCTTCGACGTGTCTAGCAATCCAGAAACGCAAACCGCACGCAAGATATCTTCAAGTTTTCGGGCCAGGTCTACCTCAATTAAGGCATGCCATACTTCTTGTGGATGAGGTATCCATCGGTGAAGCATGGTAAGGTGTTGACCGCATCTTTGATGTTATTCCGCCTCTCTCGGAATGTTTGGAAACGTTCCAGGTCGCTTGTCGCAAGTCAGACATCACGACAGAGCGCCAAGTTCAGGACTTCATATCAAGCGCCCGTGTCGCTCTGCCAGCTTTTCATTCGTCAGATCAGGAGGAGCGGAGAAGAGTCGCAGGTCTCACTCGAGTCCAGACCTGTAGATCCTTGTTCATCGAATTCAATCCCGCGTTTTTGCGAGTCCTCCACGCTCTCTCAGCTGTGCATCTTCACGTCGCCATTGGCCGTATCGCATTTGGTAAAGGTTGTTGCTGGGAAGTACTGGTTCCACTTTTTCTTCCCTTTGCATTTACTTCAGGGTTCTCGCCGACTTCGACCCTTACCCTTTGCCCACACGACTGAACACCAACACCACATTGTGAGCTGCTGCGGCAACCCGCTACGTACATTGCTAATGTCAAAAGTATAGGGAGTCGCTGCGCAACGCCATGACGGCCCATCTGCTCACCTTTTCGCGCGAGATTCGCCATCACATCTACAAGCACCTCCACCACCAGATTACCATTCTCGTGAGCGGAAAGTACCCTTGTACCTCTCGAAAATTGGAAGTCGCCGGCCTTCGATGAGGGTTTGCCTGCAAAAAGCACCTCGTGTCGGTCTACTGCTCACTCACTCTCGCCTCCGCGATGAGTACATGGAGTCAAAGGTTTTCACAAATCTATCCGCCTCCTTTGAATGGGTAGACGAGTTCTATCCAACTTTGACCGACTTCCATTCGAGAACAGGAGGCTTGCCTCAATCCTAAGGCGCCTGCATCACGCAATCGTGTCTGTTGTTGCCTCCCCAGCCGACTATACTTCCTTGGCCCGCGCCTCAACCTATCCATGATCCAGGTATAGGCAAGCCCGACGAGGAGTGAAAATCCGATGAAACTGAAGAAGACACCGCCGAAGACCCAGGTGAATCGATCATGCTTTCCGGATTCGATGCTGCGCTTGATGAAAGAATGGAGGTGACGAGTGTACGTTGGAGGATCCTCGGAGGACATGCACTTGTCAAGGTCGCCTTTGCGGCTGCAGAGTCCGATGGTTATGGCGGCGACGAGGATACAAGCGATGGCAGCGAGCATGGCGATTGTCAAGAAAATCCTAATAGAGCAGCATCGACGCGTCCGTGCAACGGCCTGGTGTGTAGGGGTAGGATGGGCTGCTTCGATGTCCGATCCTACGAGAGTAGTTCCTGACGAGATGGATGCGGAGTCAGGAAGCTCCCTGAGCTGGTAAGATGGAAAGGGTGTGGTTGAGTAGGAAGTCGGTGACACTGAGCGTGTGTGGGCAAGCTCCGGAGCCTTGATCTCAGTCGTGGGGTGAGACTGAACATATGCTGTCCAACTAGGCGCGTTATTTTCCATGTTTGATGTTGCCATTTTCTCGCAAGGTTGCTAACTCCGCCGAGCTTTTCGGGAGTTATGTTGTGGTCGAGTCGAGTGCAAGTCCAATGAATCTACAGCAGCACTGTTCTTTTGTATTCTGTGCGAATTATTGGGAGCACATTGAGCAAGACGCAGGCATGTTCTAACCATGGTACCGCATCAGAGCATGTTGCTGCGCGGGACGTTGCGAATATTGTATTCGTGAGCGTGCGAGCCGAACACGGGTTCGAAAAACTACAGGGCAAGTGGAACCGAGACATACCTTCATACATTACATGCACTTCGCACTTTACTGCTTACATTATGCACCTGGAGCAAGACAGGAGGTACAGATCTGGAGCGACTCCACTGATATCTATCTACACTTATGAGTGGGTCTCTGCCATTCAATTTTGTGGTCATTGCGACGACGATCTTCTGAGACTGCCAGCGCCCTCTTCAATCGCATAGAGGTCGTATGCTGACATGTTTCAAGAAACTCAGGCCGTGAATCATCCTCCAAAGATGTTCATCGACGTGCCAAACGCCAGTAGATCCATTTCGTAGACGGAGAGAGCAGCAGACAAACTATGGGAGGAAGCACGTAACACCTCAACGCAACCACCAGCAGGCATCTCGAGATTCCCCACTTCACCTTTCCCGCCCGATGCCGGTGCCTATGCTTTGGTCATCGCATATGTCCTCGGTGCCGTATGGAGTGCTCCGTTTGCTCAGTACGTGCTGATGCTTTCGTGCCGGGGGCCGATCATGAACACACAGTACGAGCTCGGAGGCCTAATTCTTTCAACGAGCTGGACTGATGAGCGTGCATTATGTTACATTGGCGGCCACGTTGGCATGAACGTCGCTTTAGCGTTCAGCGCTGCATTTGTTTTTGGGCTCGTCGACTGTGGGGAGCATCTGCTCTTCTTAGGCGTACTGAAGGTAGTAGCGCTACTCTCTTGGAGGAATCACACCAAGCGCGGTTCTCGGGAAGGCTACATTTCCTTACAAGTAGGAAGATCTGTGCCACCCACCAGATGACCAAGCCACAAATGGCCAAAACGATAATGATATTGCATGCGTCGGACACGACGAACCGTGGCAGTGGGTGTCGTGCTGGTGACGGTACGGTTGACTTCGATGTCTGAAGTGGGAGTAGGTTCGGCAGTCGAGTAGTTTGGAGGCGCCGATAGTCCTTGGGCAGCGTCCTTGGGCAGCGTCCTTGGGGGTTGAAATTGGGTAATCGTACGCTGGGGGTGGGGGTTCAGGAGGCTCAATATCCCACACAGGTGATACCAGAGAGTTGTAGAAGTTGTTATAGTGCGACATGAGGGCTGTGATGTTGGAGTCGTTCTTCAACGTTGCGTTGACGGGGATGAGGGATGGAAAGTTGCGACCTGCAAAGAAGACTTCTGTTTTTCCTTGTTTGTGAATGCTGCGCCTAGTTGAGTAAGGCTAAGACCACACAAATGCGCAAGTTTCCCCTAAATTGTCAGATGCATGATTGGTGGACATGGGTTTTGAGAGTTGGGAAAGGGTCCTCCCACACTGAACGAGTGGTACCGAACGTACAGGCTGACGGATTCGAAAACCACGCACGACACTACTCAATTGCTCTGTCTCGATCACAGCCATTGTGCAAACCCTCAACTTTTCGCACTTCACAACCACGCAGTATTTTCCCCTTCCGAGGATTAGATCCCAAGCGCATGCTGACAACTTCCCAGAACCCTCATCCTCTCCACAAGAACTTGAAACGACCACCATGCAGAACGACATGCAAGACCCAGAGAAAGTCATGACAGCTCTCGAAGGCATAGATTGGTCAACAAGACGCATGCGTAAACTCACCGAGTCTGAAAGTATCTTCTTCTACATACTCGGAGCCACCGTCATCGGCAGCATCGTCGGCGTCATCTACACATGCATTCTCCTCGTCGTGGATGAGAAAGTCAAAGCTGCCTTCATGTCAACCTTAGTAACTCCTGCCTTACTCATCTTCGTTGTCGTCATGGCCATCAACATCTTCGCAATCCTGCAGTATGAGTACAAGAAGCTGAAGCAAGAAATCATCAAGAGTGGAGTGCGAATTAATCTTGACTGAAAGAGCTGGGGTGCAAAGTCCTGAGGATGCGGCACCGGTAACAATGATTCCGTCTCCACACAGGGCGGCGCGTGATATAATTACGAAAGATCTAAATGGAAAGGAATGTCTTCGAAATCGTGCAAGCTTGCTATGCTATAACCCGTGTATCCACGGATGCCAGATAAGTACTTCTACGACTCACCGTGCGCATCGCGAGAGGACAAGTGATGCAGGTGAGGTGTCCCAGTCATTCTCCTTGCCCAAGTGATGTTCCAAGACCACCGTTCCATGCCAACTCATGCCACCATTGATGGGTCGAGATACCGCCCACAAAAATCCAGAGCGGTTCAGGGCCATTCAACAAAAAATGAGTGGTACCGAAGGACCAGGATTACGAACTCCAAGAATTCGCCCACGACACTACCTACTCCTTCTTTCCCTTTCGAAACGCGAGTATGCATCCATCAACGTTACACAACACAAACCCACAGTAAGTTCGCTTTCCAGGCGGCGTGCCACAACAATATACTGACAGCATTGTCGCTACCCCCACAACAAAAAAAAAAGAATGCACAACATACTCCCCAACAAAGCATCCTCCGACCCTACGATGCCGGTCATGGAAGTTCACAAGAGGCAAGCCGATCCAGGAAAAGGCCTCACATCTCTCGAAGGCTGCGGATACCCTGAGGGCCCCCAGACTGAGCGGACACCTCGCTGGTTGTACGTCGTCGTCTTCATTCTCTTTGCCATGGCCATGGCCATCCCCCTCGTCACCTTCATCCACTGTTTGATCGAGCATGCCGAATTCAGGGACGATGTCAAGTCACTGTACGAGTGGCCACTCGTGGTCCTCGGTGGTGACGCTGGTTCCGGTTGGGAGAGATATTTTCTTCTATTCCTACTACGGAGCTTCCTGGTCATGGGCATTGTGTTTGCAGTATCCCTAGTTGTGATGGTCATGGAGCTTATTGCCAAGGAAGCTGGTTCTTCCAAGAGGCAGAATCGGGAGCATGTCGGCCAGGGTTCGGATAAGGAGGTCAGCGAGGTTCAGGGGCGGATCAGTGAATACGATAACCAGCCATGGAGGTTTCCACGAGGCGGACTGAGATAGGTAGACATCGGAGGTGGAGAAGGCACTTGTAGTCTCCATACAAATGTCATTCATTCGCCGCGCGATGCTTATTATGTCCACGAATGCCAAATAGCTGCCATAGCCAGCTAGCCTTCTGCTCTTGGCATTTCAGGCAAGGATGGGTACTCCTAGTCATCTTTCTTGCCCAAGTATTGAACGAGGTCGACCATCTCGGCTTGACTCATGCCAGCACTAATCGATCGATACGCCTCCCACAAGATCCATCCAGGGAAGACTACCCAGAGGCCATTGAAGAAGAGGAGGTACAGATACCTGTGTCGACATGGTCAGTCGCAGGCCAATAAGCAGCAAGATAAGGCGCGATGCTGATAGTAGTGGGAGCACGATGGAGTATTTTCGGCGAGTTGTGCCGGCGTCGCAGCAGTTCGGTGAGAATCGCCACCGAGAAGTGGGTATGTGGATCGGCGGGATAGGGCAGACCCGGCCGCGATCCGAATGCAGGGCGCCGTTGATCATGTTCCGCCGAAAAAATCCCTCGCAACGTCTTGTGAAGACAAGAGTTGTGCAGGCTGACGCGAAGCAAGTGGCAGCCAAGTATCGGTGCACACGCCGCCAACTTAGTGGTGCAGCGACAACACTGCGAACATAGCAGGTATTCTGAAGGAAGTGCCACTTACAGATACATCCAATTCGACGTGTCGAGGTTTGGACTTCCAGTCAGCCATTCAGGAGCGAAGGTCATCCAGCCTGTGGAGCGGTGAACCACGTGTCAGCCTCACAATCTCCCAGTGCCAACGCACGCAACGCAACAACTTCGCAACAACGGCGGACCCACATACCCGCCTCATCAAATCAGAGTCCTCTGCACAAAATGCGCGCGCTCCACCGATTCTTTCAGGGGAAGAGAGGGAAAAGTGACTCACCTCCGTATATCTCTCCTGTGGCCAGGACAATCATCCAGAACCACTTCTTCAGCCCTCCCTTCTTCTCGTCTTTGCTCAACAGGTAGCATATCCACAGCGCCAATGGCCCCGCCACGAACACCGTCAACAGCTCCAGACTGATGACTGTCAAATCAGTCCCGCCCCATCGCTTGTCCGCCTTTGCATACTCCTGCCAAAGCTTGCTGAAAGGCGTTGTTCCGTAGTTCGCGCCGTACAGCAGGTCCTGCTTGCCCAGCCAGTACACATCCGGTGGTGTGAACAGGGTCACCTTCTGAGCCTGAGCCTGCGCAGTGAAAGAAGTGGGCAGGGCGTAGGACACGAAGAAGCAGTTCCACAGGAAGCTACCCTCGAAGACAAAGTGGATGAGCGCGTCGAAGAGGTGCCAGATGAACAACACCCGCGTCTTTATGGTCGTGGTCCTGGGCAGAACTTTGATGCTCGCCCCATAAGCTCCTCCGAGGAGTGCGAGAACTCCGAGCAGCGAGACAATTGTTGTCGCATCGATTTGCGGTCCAGTAGCAGCGACCACTGGCGGCGGCGGTGGTGGAGGGGGCGGGGGAGCCGGTTTACTGCCCCAGAAGGACATGGTTCGTGTTGTCGACGTTGGCGTGCGCTCGTCCGGGGCTAATTTCTCCGCGCTCTTTTCGAAGCTCGACGGAAGGAACTCAGATGAGGCCCAAAAGAAGTTGGTGTAAGAAGTCACGATGTTCCAGGGTCCAATGGCTGTGTTTACGTGGGGCAGAGCTGTCCCAAAGAGGAAGGCGGTGGGCAGGACACGGACTTGTCATTACTGTCAGCCGACCGGAACTCACGATCCAGACCGCAAGGCTTCATAGTCGGGCGTAAGAAAGTGCTCACGAGGTACCTCCACTGTGGGGTTGGTTCACGATGCGGCACAAGTATATATGGGGTATTTCTCATGTTTTTGTATTTGCATTGGTATATGAGCTGCTGATGTCTTCTCACAAACCAGGTCCACCACGCAAACTCCTGCACTCCGTACAAATACACCACAAGGAACGTATTGGATATCCTCACAGCGCGACCATATCGACGACAACCACAATTTGCAACGACTGTTAGCAACAACATGATCGCATTCTCGGCCACACCTGCACCTGCCACCTATGTACGAAGACTCGAAGGTCTGTAAGAATGAGGGAATCGCCACAAAATGCAATGCAAGCCAGACTTTTTCGTTCCCATCCGTGGAAACGACTGACGAAGACTCCATAATAGAGTGGGGTCGCTGAAACGATAGCGCAATTAAAACCAATCTATGGTTTAGAGGAAACAAGCAAGAGATGGAATACCAGGGAACGCCATAGTAGTCCCATGAACGCCAGTTGTAAAGGACATGCGGTAAGGTCAACCGGAAAATGCAGCAAAAAAAGCCGTCCGGAGGTAATGCTGGTAAACCGATTACCCCGATGAAAGACAGGAGAGAAACGACAATCGCCAGGCTCGCAACGACGATTCGTACCGGAAAGAACAAGACTCGTGAGCGCTCGGTCGCTGGTGGTCCAACGACGTCCGCTCCACGCATCGTAATCAGTCAGGTCGTAAGCGTAGCTTCGTGTCCAAGAAGATTCGTTAAGGCGTGGGGGATCGTCCCTACTGCCTGCAAAGATGTGAGCCAAAGCTCAGACACATGCTTGAGGTGTGTGGCTTCGTTTAGGGAAGATGCCACCATGCATGTTGTACCCATATTGATACTGGGAGGCGACAAGGTCCTCAGGAGCGGAACCCGTAACGGGTCCGGGAGATGTAGAGCGGTTCAGGAAAGGTGAGGGTGTTCGAGAAGGTTTGATGTCGTTCGCACCATCCACCATGATGGGCATGGCAGGCGAGGGCGGGCTGCTAGTGGCAGACGATTGAGCGCTGTTAATGTACTCAGTCGCACCGTCACTGTGGCCGTTCTTGACCAAGGGCGTAGTAGCCTTCGGTGAGCCTTTGCCGGTAGGTGTGCCGAACTGAAGCCGTATTAGTATCCGTCTAGGCCAATCTGCCGGGTTGTTGAGGTTGAGAACGTACAAAACAAAACTTCTGGATCAACTCGTTGTACTCTGCGGACTGGAGATCAGGCTTGCTGTCAGAGGACAACGCATCAGGACGAGCTCCGGGAACAGGGGCACCAGTGGTGTGGGACCTAGGGAGAGAAGTGGGACGGTCGAAATAGCCCTTGTTGCCAGCACTGCCAGTGTTGACCTTAAGACCACTGCGGTCGCCGAGGGTAGTCTGGGCAGTTGTCAAGGCGGCTGACAGGGAAGCACCGAAGTCGTAGCGAGACGAGAAAGCCTGCCCACCCTGAGAGCGACGAGCACCCTGATCAGGGTAGATCTGGGCACGCTGCTTGCTCTTGGGCTTGAGGCGAATTGCCGAAGATGGAGCATCGCCAGTGATGCGACCGGAGCTGCCGAACTGGAACTTGCTCTCGAAGTCATGATCAAAGCCATCATCAATAGTAGCAGCTGAGCGTGGGCGACCCGAGAGAGGTGAGTGACGGCTGCGAGGAATCGCACCAAGACCACCACACTTGGACCGCCTAGGCTTAGACTGCTGCTGCTGCTTGACCTTCTTGGAGAAGTCGACCTGGTAGTTCATCGAGTTGTTGTTGTCCCAGTACTCTTGGCCGTTGCACGAGTAACGCACACAGAGCAGCAGGGTCTTTGTCTCGAGGTTGGCTTGGTCAGCAAGCTTGATGTTGAAGTTGAAGCGGTCGTAGCCATCGTCTGCCTGCTTACGAACATCGTGGTTGAACTCAGCAACGACCTCCGACGTCGTCTTCCAGTAGTCAAGAGTGAAGCGAGCCACGACGAACTTCTGGAAGGAGATGTTGGCACAAGCAATGTTGCCCACAAGAGTCTGATTGTCGGAAGCAAGGGCGATACGTTCGACTCGTACAGGTGCAGTCTGTCGCTCATAGGACTCTGTCGTGGGCCAGTTGGCCAGCTTAATCTCCCACTCCGGTGTCTTAGACGTGGAGTCGTCCTCGAAGGGGTACTCATTCTCGCTTTCGTAAGCGGTCTCAACGGGCGATGAGCCAGCACTGACAGCAATCGGTCGGTCGACCGACAGAAAATGTCTTACCTGCTCAATCTCCTCATTGAAGTGAACAGCCTTGGAGTAGGTGGGAGTGCCAGGCATGCTCGAGGGCCGGCGTCTTGATGCGGGTCGAAGGGCAGGCTTGACGAGCTCACCGGACTTCTTGCGAAGCAGCGGTGGCTTCATCCGTAACCCGTCGTCTTCCGCGTCGCTGTCGTCCGAGGATGTGGTGATGACTGGGCAGGTATCGAGTGGCTCGACGTTGTGCTTGGAGAGCATGATCTCGCTCGACGAGCGCGAGTGGGCAATCTTGCGTGCCTCGGCTGATAGCGATCGTGCCGCTGTCATGAGCTGAGGTGTGTTCGACGCCGTTGTCGGAGCCTTGATTCGCTCCGGGGAGGGTACTCTCTTTACGTGGATGTGCTGTAGTGCATCTTCGAGTTCCTTCAAATCACCAACGCTGCGGCCCCGTTCCTCATCGTCCGATGAATCAGGAGGAGTGGTGATCGCACCTGACGGTATCAGAGAATCGTTCACAGGAGGAGGAGACGGGCGGATGCTACCATTAGTCTTTGTAGAGCCGCGGCTTCGACGGACGTCCGTCGGCGACTCTACCATGCTGCCGTCGACCGGAGTTCCATTGGAGACAGGGTTGGCGGTGGGGAATGAGGGCGAACGGCGGTGCTTGTGCAGGTACGAGGTCGACGAGACCGAACGCGGCAGCGCTGGCCGTTGCGAGGTCCTGGGCGACGAGGCGGCCTGTGTGTCGACGTAGGAATGGTTGCGGGAGAGAGTTGGGCTGGTCGGCTTGGACGAAGCTGGCGAGCGCTGAGAGGGTGGTGTGTAAGGCATTCGGTCGGCTTCGTGGAGACGAGAGAAGCAGAATGAATGAAGATGTGCAGGGGATTAGGGTTGCGGGCGCATTAGAAGAATGGAGCTATTACGGGGGTGGATCGCCTGGGGTTATATTAGCGACTGTTTGATATCAGACGGTGCCAGACGCAGCGAGACGGAAGAACAATCAATGATGTCGTTGCTTTTTTCGTTGGGGTTCCTCGTCACCTGCTGCGCTGCTGGCGCACAAACACTCACAGGATTAGGTGAAAGAACGGCTCGGTGCACGTTCTCGTAGGATGGGTCGCGACGCGGGTGGTCACAGCTAGTCAAAGCTGCAATGACGTCGAATGAACCGCGGATGTGCTCGGACCTATGAAGGGAGCGCGAGGCTCGTGGTGCTGCAGCTTTCTGTGGTTGAAAGACTGCGATGCGGCAGGGCCGGTGGCTTCCGTGGGCTCAGATGGGTTGATACCGGACGGGGAAAGCACGACTCGAAGGCGAGGCTGCCAAAGTGCGGAGAGACAAGACCAGAGGGTCGCAAGTGTCGAAACCGTTCAATGACTGTAGGTGGGCCAGTTTAAAGGGTCCTGAGGCTGGCAGAGGCCTAGAAAAGTGTTGGAGACAGACACGGGGGGAGGGGAGAGTGTTGAGGGCGGTAGCGCAGGTGAGGTGCAGGGCCGCGACTATTGGGGCAGTCGCAGAGCCGGGATGTGCTCGAAAATCGCTGGACCCAGACTACCCAGGCCGCCGAAAGCCACCAAGGATTTGCCGCACGGCCTTGACCAGGGCAGCTGCAGCACCAGTGCACAAGCGAGTGGATAGCGTGCAGCACGATCCACCCCCCAACAGACCAAAGATTTGCGCGCAGCGCTGCAAGCCAAGCGGCAGCAACCGGTCGAGCAGACAGGCTTGCAGGACTCCAGGCGGCGGGAGCGGAGGTTGCCCAGCTGTGGTCGTGAGCAAATGGTCGAGCACTGCGCCGTCGGCGGGGTCGTCCACTGTGCGCGCGAGGGGACAACAAAAGACTGCGAGTGACTCGACGGTACCGGAGCGGAGATGCCAGCGGCGACAGAGGCGCCATCAGATTACACGGCCTCACGTTCTTTATCAGTCCAGGACACACCGAACCGAATTCCTCCAAATCTCCCGAGCGCAGAGGATGCGGCACGTCTGGCACGGCCGCAACTCGAAACGGTGGAACAAGACCTCGTCGTCCAGAGCAGCGCAGGGGCGAGCAGGTTCGCATGAGGCTGCCTGCAAACACGCCTCATTCCATCTTTCATCACCGCTGCCTGCCTGTTCGCCTGGACAGCGGCGCCGGCTTCATCGTGTCCGCGCACTACGCGACTGCAGCCCACATGGTGCAAGGCCACCGCCACGGGGGTTAGGAGGATGGGGACGTCGACATCACTTTGCACTGTTCCAAGTTGCCCCGTCACTGCTGTGCTGGCCGTGCAAATTTGCAAACGCGAGCCATACGTGTGGGCGCCACAGAGCCTCATCGATGACTGAAGACCGTTGCAGCTTGCGTCTGCGCACAAGCCACGAACGTTATAAGAGTTTCGCCTCTGTTCGCACGCGCCAGGTGATGATGTCACTGAACGTCCGTGGCCTGATGCAAACGGCTGCATTCCCCCGCCTTCCACACCAACTAGGCCTGCGCTGAAAATGCTGGCTTTTGGTGAAGTTTTTGAGAGAAGCTTTTGCGGTACCTGAATGATCGGAGCCAGCCTGGTGCGGCTTTGTGCTCGCAGCCACATCTCTTTCGAGCGACTCTGTGGTCGAACTGTTCAGATGAGGGTGAGATCGTCGGTCCTGCCGCTTGCAACAGGCCTGGTCGGCTAGCAGCCAGTCATTTCATAGTTTCATCCGCGCTAAAGCCACACCTGCTTTGACCCCTGCTGTCAACAAGCGAGCCGTCAGAGAACTCTAACAACAGTTTCCCAGCTTGTCAACGCTCCACAGCAACCCCGACCTAACCTCCATGGGGCGTGGAGAACCTTCCCTGAGTGGACGCGGGCACGTCGCGCGCTCAAGCTGCACAGATGAAACTGCAACCTCGCAAGAACATGCTTCGCTGACACGCCTCGTCTGTTCACGGCAGTCTTGGACTGCAAATCCACCTATCCATTATTGGCCCAGCTGAGCGCCGGTGCGAGCGGCTTCATCAATTTCCCCGCACTGTCAAGCGTCGCTCTCGTCCGATTTGCACAGCACTAGCAAACCTTGCGAGACTGCAACGCTGTTGATAAGCTGTGTATGGAAGAGCGGTCATGTCTGAGCCTGCTCCAGGCAGTTGCCAAAGGGTTTCTTTGACAGCTTCAGCAACACCGCTTGTTCCGTGGAACGTGTTCGAGTCGCGCGCGCGTCTACGCGCGTTCAAGTCTCCAGCCTGTCGCGAGTCCAAGCATCAGTGGCTGACACCCAAATTTACTTCCTGCAACTGCGAGTGAGCTGACCAGGACCGCAAACACCACCACACTACGGCCCTTATCACACCGGTGCTTTATGAGGAAGCTGATACAACCTTTGGGCCGCCGCTCGCAAATCGAATTTGCTCTGACGGTGGAGTCGCAGACGCAAGCTATTGTCATGCCTGTCGTGAGAGACGATCAAACACGGTGAAGGAGTTCGAACAATTTCACCCTATTGCGACATGAAACGCATCTCGTCGGCCGATTTTTCAACTTCCTCACGTTGGCCAGACCAGACTTCCAAGCGTCGCTATCCCGCATTCTGGTCAGCGTCCCGAGCTTGCCCCACCTACCAGCTTTGTCACAAAGCTTTTGTCCGGCAGAACAGGATAGCTTGAGCCACTCATTTCGCAGTAATGACCATACCGCTTGGGCGTCCGTAGCCCCGTCGAGGCCGCCGTTGCCCACCATCGATCCCCTCCAGATGGTCGATCCACTGTGCAAGCTTTGACTGGAGCGCCGCGGGAGCTATACCCTTTGCAGTGGCCCTCCGCCTACAGCATCGCGAGAACAACACGGCACGGAAGGTATCAATACGGAGACAGTGTTATACAAGCGCGCACTTCGCAGATGCCGAAGTCAGAAGCAGTGGGTTCTTGAGATGAAATTTGCTATATCCCCACTGTCGAGCTGCAGTCAGACCCATTCGATTTTCAACAAATTGTGCGCCGCACACCAACAGACCGCACTTACGAATATTGCCTTGGGCTACTTACAAACGCGGATGACCTTGACTCCTTCAGGCCTGGGACAATATGGACGACCAGCAGGCTTGCTCAATCCTCCGCGTGACTGGACTGATGGGATCATTACCATGGTAATGCGCAAAAAATGCACCAAAAAGCAGGGAAGTCACAAGTGACTTGAGGATTCGCTTACGCCCACGCCAACATGTCAATGCGCCTTTCATCCCCGAGATACACTGACAGCTTGGGTTTAGGTGACGCTGTTATCCACTGGTCGACCTGAGGGAGTCTAAGTAGTGTCAAGCTCTGGACGGTGTTGATCCCTTGTGTTCCGTCTGGTTCCCTTTATTGCAAGTACCGCAGCTCCAGTATCGGATCGTTACGAGCAGACATGACAGAGACTGGCGCACGAACACCTGGACCGCGCCAGATACGTGAGGCTAAACTGCAGTCTCATCTCCGCGAGGATTCCTTGCGACCTGGGGATGTTTTCGATGAAAGACGACGTCAGGCCACGTTGCTCGAAGTGGTCCTTGCATCAATGGCATCTCCACACGGACAGTAATTTCCTTTGCCGATGTGGGGTTACGGACGCTCTATTTTGGTTCTCACGATGCATGATGTCACACAGCGCTTGGTCCTCAAAAGAAACCCCATCAATTCGAATCACGATGTGTCGCAGCGCGCAAAACCGCACAAGCACTTTCTTTTTTGTTCAGTATCCCCAAGGGATGCGGCGATGCCTGGCCCTTGCGATCGACACACCCCACACCGCTCTTCAGAGCCTCATCGCTCGATCGCACAATACCTAACCAAGTGCAACAGTCATGTCAGAGATTTCTACGGATATGGAATATCCTATCGAGCCATATTTCAGGATCAGGGATTTTATTGTTGTCCAAGGCGATCCTTACTAGGATACAGGCACGGACTTGAAGCGTTCCATAATGGTATTTCGGCGATTGCATCGCATCCGCTATCTCACAGCAGTTTGGGATAAATGCGTCTTAATGCGACTTCAAAAAAATCCCGGGTCGAACGGATGAGATGCGGGCATTCGTTAACACAGCAAATGAAAACCGATGAAAAGCGCAGTCCTACAGATGCTCTCACGAGAATGCCAAATGCATTGCAATACTACAACACGCTTGTTACACAAAGTTCAGTTGGCTTGTGCGCCAGCTTGAGGCTCCGGGAGGTTTGGCGAGCGCCGACCCCAGCCAACTGATCGGCGCGACAGCACTACAAACAGCTTTGACATCCACTATCACTGCATCGGCTGGTTTTCGAACCATTGTTATCCAGACCTCTTCATTGTTACGCTGATATCTGGGCCGGGGCAGCCGTAGCCGGGGTTCAAGACCAGCTTCCGGCGCCTCGACTGTCAATGTTCGGACGTTCTTGGTCGGGCCGGTAGACTCGGCTTCACTAACGGGGTAAGCTCCCAAAGCCTATCGCTGTCAGCCAACCTTACATGCAAAGATGACACTGAATTTGAACGACAACATATCCATTAGAGTTCACCTAGATATACAACTGGTCAATCGCCTCACTTCAGGGATACTCAAGCTAGCCCTCTCCGGGTTCATCTGCTTCACGGTGCAATCTTTCGTGCTCCTCCGTAAGGCTGTTGCTTATCAGCCGTGTCTCTGGAAGGGTTGCGTCGTGTAACATCACGCCACCCACAGGCCAGACGTGATTGATAAAACTAACACAACAAGCATCACGCAACACCTGCCCCGGTGCACGTTATCGAGTCCAGAAGAGGTCTCACTGCGGGGTAAGGAAACCTTCACCACATCTTGAACGGTGTGAACGGCGGCATGGACCGGACCGCTCAGAGCCATCAAGCCGACCTTCGAAGGCTGCTGACGCAGGCTTGCCAGACCACCAACTCGGATGTCGGGCAAGGATAATAACCATGTCCATCCTGAAACCAGAACGACACTGACCTGTCGTGTACCAATCTTCTTCGCTGTCGTCGTCACTTGAACGATCATCAAGTCGAAAGTTGGATGATTGACGCGCTCGAGCTCAGCAATAACCGATCAACTCGGTACAGCTGCAGCAACAGAGAACACCGTTACATGCACAACATCTCTCGAGAATGCCCTCGGCCAGACAAACGTTTGCTTTGGTACATCTTCACCGCTTGCAACGTGCTCAGGCCTTACGCCTTCTCCGCAGATGCTGCATGCATGTCCGCCTCAACAAAACATCAAGACCCCACTCGGTACCTTCCAGCTCGCCTCTAAACGCCAGACACAGTGTAAAGATCCACCAACGAGATGGTTATGTGGAGCGAAACAATCGACACATGGTTGCGCTGCATTTGAAGCACAACATGGTAAGGCCACATGAGATGAGGTGAGGTGAGACGGGAGGATGAGGAGCCTTGCAGCATCACGCTTTGTAACACGGCAGTGGCAGTTCGGCGACAGTCCGAAATCACATGGGTTCGGCATACTACATAGAGACTATCGTTCGACATGTCAAGCTCGTCTGATAGGCATGGAGAAACTTCACCGTCGAACCAAAGACCAACACATGGGGTACGCATGCGGCATGCATGCCGATGCACCCCATAACTCCCCAAGTTCTCCGCAGACAGGAATCGCTTCCGTCACGCAGGCAAGACGTGACAGCTCATAGCAACTGACTCCGCACCATCTTATCAGATAGACGAACATGAAGCATGTGACAGGGCAAGTGTTCTGTACGACTCTCGCATGTCATCAGCATACGACCGCCTAATCTCCGAGCGCACTGCGTAACCGCGCACATCAGCGCATATCTGCCCCAGTCGTCTGTTTGGGAAGACCACTGAGCTCAACGAACAAGGCCCCTGGCTGGTTCTCGCCCGTCGAGGCCTCAACACCATGAACACTGATGGTGACATCCAAGATGGTGCTCATTGTTTACTCAGCAAATTGCCTCGTAAAAGCACAGGTTCGTACAATACTGGCATTATCAGCCTCAACAATACTCGAAGTGTTTCGTGATGATTGAAGTCACAACGCGCTCGGGACCCTTATCCAGGGCCCTGGCTCAAAGTGGACGAACAGGTGGCACTTGCTCGCAATGCGGCCTAGCGCTTCGGTTGCACGCACGCGCGCTTTTCTTAGCACAGACGCCCCACCATCTCGAACCGCACCTCTCAAAGTCACTGCACAACAAGTGCGACTCGCTATGGCGGCAGACAGCGATGGCAAACGTTGCTGTGTTGCAATTATTATCGCTTCTTCGATGACGTGAGCACCTTCACACTTTGTCTGTCTAAATTCGGGTATTATCTTTGTTGGTTTCTGGTGTTTGTTGGATTCGCACGCAGCGGAGTGGCAACATCCCAACAAACAAACAATGGCCAAAACGACGAGCCACACACCACACAGGCGCCACTGATCTCGCGCAGCGCGTGTCGTGCATGACAAGCGCCGTTCAGAGTCTGCCATATCCTCGCAGCCACAGTCTACTTTGGGACATGTTGAGACGGCGGGCCGTTAGGAGTAAGAATCAGAGGTGAGGATTTGTTGATGCAACAGTAGACTTGAAGGATATGATGTGATGCACGGCTGCATGTGCTGTGCGCAAGCGGCGGATGGGGGATGCGCGTGCAGACTGGGGCAGTGAGCGGAGGCGATCCAACAAGGATGCGGTATACAGGCGCACGAGCAATTGGTGTCTCGAATCGACAGTCTTGCTGGACTGCGAATTTGCAAGACCCTGAGCGGTTACGTGCAGCTCAGGGTCTTCCAAGATGGCACTGGATACACTACGGGTCGGAGTTGGAGCCTTCTAACACCGGGCGAGATCTGTACCCTGGAAGAGCAGGGCAGATCTGACAGCGACTGCTTGACTACATGCCGGAAATTCAAGACTCAGGAGTGTTCTTGCCTGCGGTATGAGGATCTCCAGGAGCACCTCTCCGTTCCGTGCAACCTTTGCAGACATCATCGTCAGTGGCGCCATATCGTCTCAACACCACCCACCTCGCACCTCCTCACCCAAACCCTCAAAATTGGAGACACACACCCATCTCCGGACTCCACATCCCCAATCCTTCACTCCCGACCCCATCTTCACCGCCGTGCATACACTCACGGCCACTACCACCTAGATGCTTGCCTGCGGCATAGCTTCGGCTGAGACGCACTTGTTGAGAGTGGGTCAGCGACTCGTACGCTCCCGCGACTCTTGGACTATGAGGAGCCGCTGGTGTTGTGTTGTGCATACAAGGCATCACCCCCATGGAGGAAAGTGGGCCCTGCATAAGCACGGGAGTCGGTCTGGATATGAGAGCGGCGGCTCTTGGTGGTCTGGAGGCCGGTGACGGGATGCTAGACACTAGACGGTAGTTACAGACAGGCGAGGTCCGGTCAGGGTGATTGGATAGGATGCAGTGAATGAAGATTTTCGAGGAGCATTAGGCGCGGGAAGTGTATCCGTGTGCCACTTTGTATGGGCGGGCGTGTATACCAGAGGTGGAGTTGTGGCGGAGATAATTTCTCGACAATATTGTGAGGTTTACTCCACGGAGGCAATGTACGGGAGGCTGGCCCCTATGTTCTGTTTACGGTAGGCCAACGACTACTCGAGAAACCTCTTCGACTGCTCAAGCACCGAGGCGCTGCAAACACCGCGTGCCGGAGATGCTGTCCTCGCACATCAAGTTCTCTCACGTTCGCGCTATCAATCTCGAACATGACGTCTCCAGAAAAGGTACGAGATGCGAGCACGAGGGATGATCCGGCCGGCAAGCAAACGCAGGGCGATTCCGTCGTGTCGAGTTGCAGATAGCGGATGATGCAGCCTGTGAGGTGCTCCCCGAATGCGGCAGTCGGTACAGTCGTGATGACCGTTGCGTTTCTCAGTAAGACCCCCAGATGTCTATGCGCTCAGATTAGTTGAGAGACTGGGGCACGATAAGACGGGCGTAACCGCAACGGAGATGGGAGCATTATCTCTATTCCCAACAATTCAAGGCTGCAACCATTTCATCCTCGATGTTCGTAAGGCTCCAAACATCTTCATGCTTGCTGTTCATCACAAATCGTTATCGGATTTGATGGGCCAGCCTTACAGATGATCGCCTCGTTGGGAACCCGTCGGTCCGTAAGGTCGCACCATTATACGTCACCCTCTGCAACATTATGACGAGCGTCCACGACGTGTCTGCTTGCGTGCCACCTCCATTGATAACACGTACGGAAACCTTTGCACATCTCACTCGCCATCAGCGCAGATCTTGCGGCTCTCAATCCTCCGTGGCGTCTCAGCGCTTGGAGGGGTCCCCGGTGGCCTGCATCGTCTGAACCCTGGGGTTTTCATGTGAAAGCAGACCCTAGCCATAGTGCTGATCGGTCTGGGCTTGCCATTTTGGAAAAGAGGGGTCCAACCTGTACGCTGGGCTGTGTCGATCAAAAACGTGATATGGTGAGGTGGGCCCATGGGGTGAGAAGCTCATGGTGACAGACACAGCTGCATCACGCCATCGACGTCAGGCGGGGAAAACTTGTGGGCAGCGAACCGTTGAGCTTCAGACAGTGCTATCAGCGTGCAGAGCGAGTCGCTGCGTTGATCGGTGGTGCTGGGCTTTTCTGTTGGGTCATGCAAATTCGTTGGAATTTGTTATCAAGGGCCGAACCAGCGGGGGCCGAGAGCGGAGTGCGGAGAGGTACGCCCAGGTGCTTGGAGATACATGTTACAGATCCGGCGGTGAGCGATGCGCCTACTCCTCAATCTGTAAACTTTCTGCGCCCCGGAAATGCATGCATCTGAGCCAATAACGCGTGCTCAGCATTGGTGGTACGATCTGTAGATTGCACTTTCTGTTGAGATCGCAAGCACCATTCGCTGTAATGATGAAGTTGGAAGGTTTGACACTGCGGAGCTGAACAGCGGGGTCTTCGTCGGTGATGATTCGAAGATGGTTCGGAGATGAGATGGATCCCAATTGGAACATCGATGGAATGAATAATCACGACACGTGATTGGGCGCTAGGGCGTTATGAAGCTATGACGAAGTTTCGCGACTTCCATCTGCGTTTACGAAACTCCAGACGTAAACAGTCGCGTGCCTCCCCGTAAGCTTGAATGAAGTGCCAATTGCAATATGCACCCCGCAATGTGCTCACATTCGTACAGCACACAATGGCGCCTTCCAGAGCAAACCTCATTCGCCGCATAGCCTCCGCATCCGTACAACCCCAGATTCGCATGCGCGTCGGCGCGCGTCTCCTCTCGACATCAGCAACTGTACTCAGACCCCAGTGCTTACGCTCGACTGCAGTACCCCGACTTCAGACTGCATACACTTCTTCTCGACCTTACAGTACGGAAGCAAGCGGCGCGCCAGAACCACCAGATTTCCTGAACGAGGCAGAGTTGCATGTCTTCAATAAGATCAGAGGAGAGCTGGAGCCCACAAAACTCGAGGTGCGTGGACTTGTTGCTTGGAGGGAGGCCTGAGTGCCGGCGAACGGTGTACGCGAAAGTGTTGAGACGCACGTCATCTATCATAGAGTGATTGCGACCACGGCTACGTCCGTTCTCAGAGTTGGAACGCCAGTTAACGGGTGTGAAAGAACGGCGTGCCAAATTCGTTGCATTGCTGAAAAGACAGACGAGACGGTAGCATCAGAG
Source organism: Didymella keratinophila (assembly GCA_011058865.1). Classification (NCBI taxonomy): domain Eukaryota; kingdom Fungi; phylum Ascomycota; class Dothideomycetes; order Pleosporales; family Didymellaceae; genus Didymella; species Didymella keratinophila. The sequence goes on from SWKW01000201.1 coordinate 51,606, forward strand.
ACGGTACAGAGCATATTGTGTGAATGGCACGCTGACCCAAATTCCAGGTACAAGACATCAGCGGCGGCTGTGGATCCATGTACGCGATCGAGATTGAGTCGCCCAAGTTCAAGGGCTTGACGGTGATCAAGCAGCACAAGCTGGTCAACCAGGTGTTGAAGGAGGAGATTGCACAGTGGCATGGCGTTCAGCTGAGGACAAGGGCAGCATAAGAGGGAGCCGCGAGTATGTACATGTTGTAAGGTCACTGTAATAATCCATGTATACGACTTAACGCAAGGCTCGATATGATAATGGGCCAAGAGCAGTCCACGTGTATAATCTCTCATTCTCAAACTGCTTGTCGAACGGCGTGCCATCCCAGAATAATTGCAGTCGCCCTCTACATGGCATGCCGTTCTATAGCAGCGTGAATTGTCCACGGCATCCAGAACAGCGTTCGATTGGGCGGCTATGTGCTGCTCTTGTCTGAAGCTTGAAACTTCCCAGATCTCCTTTTGACAAACCACGCAGACAAAAATACTACGTCTTTGGATGCCCTTCGGCTAAGAACACAGGGTACTGCAGTCGTGTTGACAACGTTCACAGATCGGAAGCACCTAGTACGATTTCTGCAGGGACTGGACGGGTGAAGACGATTCTGTGCAACACGGAACTTTCCTTCGTCAGTCACCTCACTCCTCAACATCCTGCGTACCACTGCACAACGATCGTGCCAGCGTGATGACCGGTCGCTATTTCCGGCACGCGGAGCATTCTTGGTAGATCCTCTGTCGAAAGCTGAGAGCCCTGAGGCTCTTCGAGGTGATGGTTGTTCATCAGATTAGGTTGCTCGAGGGCGTTTGTCGAACGGTGGCGATGTCGGTTAAAACTCCTTGCCTTTCCCTTGGCTTCCTGCGACTCCTGACTGGGAGAGCCGCCGTCCGGTCGTGCTGTGCATGCCGAAATTCTTGAGCTGCACATACCCCATCTTGTCGAAGTTTATCGAGTCGAATTTGTTGTACAGAAACTCCTCGAAATCGAGTTCTAGATCTTGCTCGGCTCATCCTTGGGCGCCTCTCGATGAACGACGCAATGGCGAAGGCCTGGCTCTTGATTGCGTCATCTGAAGCATCATCAAGATAGCGTCAATTTAAGACACTTACCAGGATAACGTTGTGAATAATCCACAGAGCGGTGCAGTGGTTGGGACTGATACGGTGGAAGGAGCTGCGATCTTTCGCTGCGGGAGGTTGCTGGCCAGGTTACAACAGGCTGTGGCACGTCAGAAATGGCGTGGAGATATTGAGACGACGTCGACTCTTAGAGAGAAGGTACAATCGGGCCATGTGCACGGATGCTGAGAATGGTGGGCATATAAGATAGAATCGGTGGTAAGAGGAGGACGTCTTGAAAAGCGGGAGGTAACCAGAGGCGGTCAAGAAGGCATCTCCAGTGCGAAGGAAGCTCTTAACGATAGAGTTACTGTTGTGTGTATTGTGGCCGGGCTTTGCTCCAACATGAAAGGCATCCTGGGCAGACGCGATCAAATGCTCGCTCAAGACACCGCGCACTCATGTCGGTCACATCTGTGACCTAGTGCAGCTGTTGATTTTCTTTGGGAAGTGCCGCTCGGGTTTGATCCTGGAAGTGTTCATCTGCGAACTACGGAGCGGCCACTAGAATAATGGGACGGATTGTTTAGGAACCAAATGCTTCTCATACTTCATGCAGTTACTTTCTTAGCAGTTTGCAGTTTACAATCCAAATCGATCAACACTCGAGATGACTATCGCAACAATACCCTCGTCCAGTCGATTCCAACTCGCCAGTGCTCATCATACTATGTCCGGAAGCCATTCGAATTACGAGTTCCCCGCCCGCATTCTGGATCTGGAGGCTCAGCTGCTCCTTCCGGGCAATGTGCGGAAGTGCGCGCCAGTGCCACGGCGAGTACGGGTGCTCAGGCCACAACTGAAGGAGCAATGCAACAGGACTTCTGCCAGAACAACATCGTGACCGCGTCCAGCCCACATGAAATTCCTCGCTCTCTGGACGCTCGTCACGCACAACAACGCTCAAGGACACTTCCACCACCACCCGCATACTATTCGCTCTTTCCCGACCGATCAGTGTCTATGCCACGTCATCAGACTACACCAGAGGGCTCCGGATACAATGCGTACGCTCAAGAATCGGCATCCAACGACGCAACTCAGAAGACAACATCTGACCGCAATAGGGCCTGGATGCAGGTGATGATGATGCTCTTCTTCATTGCCACCGCTATCGGAGTAATTGTATTTGCATTGTTTCTAGGACCATCTAAGTCAGGACTCCCAACTTACGAGCGTTTGGGTATGGCAGTCAGGTGGGATGTTTGCAGACAGCGAGCTTGCCGCATGCCAGGAGCTCATTGGCGCTGGTGAAGTCTGGCTTGTCAGAGACATACACGAAGAAGCCTGAAACCATCTAGAATATCAGTTTGAGTGCGCAGTAATCGCTGCATAGAAGGCTCGTGGGCAGAGTTCCTCCGAAGCTGTCGGTTGGATTTTGAACGTGTCTGCGAAGCACCAAACACCGTAAAATCCGGCCCAGCGTCATCGTTGCCCATTACAGACCAAAACATCGAAAATAATCTCAATAAAGGATCCAGCACTAGTCCAGTCGGTTTTCTCCAAATGAGATGCGTCGATGTGTGTGTCAGTGCATATTTAGTCAAGGTCCTCCACCAGAATGAGCATCCATGCATGCATGCGGGTACCGCTGCAGTGTTAAAAACACCGCCAGAGTGAGATTACACTGTATATTTAGGTAAAACAGTCTATTTATACAGAACCTTTATCTTTTTTATACTACACCTCTAGGTAAAACAGCCTATTTACACAGAACTTTGTCTTTTTTACACTGTAACTAATTAGCTACAAAAGTTTGTTATTAACCCTCCTCTTACGTATACATACTCTTCCTCTAACCTCTCTCTCTCTTGCCTCTCTCTCTGCCACCCCTCTCTCTCTCTTGCCTCTCTCTCTGCCACCCCTCTCTCTCTGCC
>SWKW01000202.1:0-54178 GCA_011058865.1 Didymella keratinophila
GTGTAAAATACCTTTATTTTAGATAAGATATACTTTTATGTAGTGTAAAATACACCCCTAACGCGGTGTAAACAACAGACTTTCTTCTGTGTTATTTACACGATAAAAGTGCGGTGTTTTTTACCCGCTCTAGTACCCCAGTGCCAACGCTCCGCTCTTTGACCACTGTGAATTTCAGTGCGCAGTCATGCTGTGCCCTTTGCTTCTCGCCTTTTTTTTTTTTTAGATAAGATCGCCATCCTTCTTCCCCTGTAGCCATGGCGAAGAATGGGCGCAGCAAATATTCTTTCTCCCACTTTTGGTCGCGCAGAATGTCGCTCTGTGCCTTACTGCTAGGTGCAGTCCATGAGCGTGTTGCGAATTCTGTCCGGTTACAATCCTCTTGCTCGTGGGTTGTCAGATCGGTCTGAAAAGATGATCATAGACACAGCCTGGGCTGGGAAGTTATTCACTCGCTCGCCGATTGCTGCTGGAAGGGAGTCCAGTAGAACTTTTGCACCGCCTGTCTCCGTATCGTATACGTCTTCTCAGAACTCATCTGAATCGAGGTATGTCAATCGCGGTTGGATTGGTCTTACAAAACTGTTGGACAGCCGTGGACCGATTCCACCGGTAGCGCATGAAGCCTTCTTCATCCTCGTCTTCTTCCCAAGGGGCGATCTCTACGCCATGACCGATGTCTGCGCAATCCACTGTGAAGGTTTCGAGCGTCGGAAAGGAGGTGCGATCTTGGTAGATCAGCCCGAGTATATACTCGATATTTGGGGACTGACAGTCAATCTGGATGTGTCTAATGGACCTGGGAAGAACCTAGCCGAGACTGGTCATGGGACTACCGAAGAGAATCTGTTGTGGCATACGAACCAATCTCAACTGAGCAAGATGTTGCAACGAGCGTGCAGGGTGCACATAGTTGAGCCACCGTACATTGTGAATGTTTGTCGGTCCAATCTGGAGGTCCTCGAGGTCTGGCGTTGCCTCCTACAACTTCTCAATGAAGTTGTTGAAATTCTCGTATCTGCCCGAAGAGAGAACCTGGCGGGTATTTGGATCGTCTGACTCGTCATACTTATGGTCGTGCCGAAGAAGGGCGAGGTTCGAGACGTGGTGGCAGTGGTATAAGAAGTCGAAAAACTCCTCTTTCCAGAAGGTGGTGAAATCGGGTTAGATTGTGCCATGGAGGTGTATCGTTTGATAGTCAGATGCATGATGGTAGGCACGCGTTCCCACGAGCTGACATCCGGCATAGCACAATTTTTGTTCAGAGCTAGAGTCCTCAGATTTGGTAGACAAGCAATGTTCTTGGGAAGCTCAAGCGCAGTCCACTCCAAGGATGTGAGGTTCTGAAAGCCTGGAACCGACGTGAAATCTGCTGTCAAGTCTTGCTGCTGGAAAAGATGTCCGAGAGTATCTTGGTAGGTGTGGACTTGGGAGGTATCGATCTGCAAACATTTGAGGAACGGTAGACAGCGCAGAAGTTCCCCTGCGAATGTAGGCTCCTCCATGACGTGATCCTCGCCAGCCAGCGCTGAGGGCATGGGAACTGTTGCACGATAAGGCGTCAAACTCACGCATTTGGCTCTATCGGCAAGATGAGAGTAAATCGTGACAGCGTTGAGGAACGTTAGTAGAGGATGCGGCTGTCCAGAGTTGAGATCATCATCGTCGTCGCATCCATGCCAAGAGGAGCTGATGGCAGAGTCTGGGTACAAGATGTCAATCATCGGACCATAGAGAGACCGTGAGGTTAGCGTAAGGCTCGCAACTGTTTCTTGAGAGGTATGTCATGAAGTCGTAGCAGGGAGCTTGTTCGGCAGCCGCTCAAGCGGTGATTGCCCCGGTGGGTACATGTTGGCAGTGGTGTGGTTGCCACAGGCGCGTTGAGAGGGGAGAGGTACAAGTTCACGGTGTTAGCTGTTCATATAAGGCAGCGATTAGGCCTATGCACCCGTTGTCGGGCCACGATGCCTTCACTCTAGGGTTCAATGTTAGAGAGAAGCTGAGTCTTGGGGCGCCCACCCCGCCGAACATGGAGGCTGCGGACTTCGAGACTGATATAAGATCCATTTTTCTGATCAATTGCTGGATGTTTTGATTGCCATGTTATCGAGTGCTGGCGAGTATGGAGCTGTCCAGATCTCGCGGAGGGTGACAAGCAGTGCGCAACAACATGGGGTATTGCTTGCGGTGCAGCGGCTGCTCGAAGTGCGGTCGGAGTTGTGGCTGTTATGCTGGGTGTCATAGTTTACAACGGTGTTCGAGCAAGAACATCTTAGTTAGTGTAGGCGGTGTTGTAGCTGAATTTGACAGTGTTAAGGAAGGCGCGACTTTGGTTTAGTCATCCAGATATCTACTAGGCAGGTACGCAGTAAGCAAAACCAGAATGGACAGGCGCACCTGCCATAGTAAGCAACGCTTAGCAGAGCGATGGAGTGCTTACAGTTTTCACATGCATCATCTGGAAGTTGCGGGGTGCATATGAGACACATTCATCATCACCAATGAGGACGCGGACTGTGGAGTAGTCTTGATTTGCGAGGAGTACGTCTCCATGAAACGATCTAGCTAATCTAAGGTAATGTGCAATGCTTGTGCCATGCAGGCAAAAGCGTCTGCGGGCGCTGCAGCGCAGCTTTTCTGTTCCGTTTGAAACCTGCATCAGGCTAGGTAATTCGTTGCCTGCGGTAGCCGCCATGCTCTCCATGCTTTGGACGATGGCCCGGTGGGTGAACAACCCCATCTGCGTCGATGCAGAAGAAAGCACGCAGCTTGATAACGACTGTGGCCGTAAGGTTGAAGTGCGAAAAGTCCTCCAGGATTCCAGAACGCCGCTGGGAGGTCCCTTGAAGCCGACACGTACTGTCCTACTGTGGCATGAGTGCGTCGATCGGATCAGCGATCCTCTCGATGGCTGTGGTAACTGAACGTCGATAGTGATAGAGGTGTGCTCGCGTTAGCGAGCCGCATGGGCCCGATCCTCAGGACGAGACGGGAAGGCCGCTTGCCATGCGGAAGAGCTCGAAGGCGAGACCTGGCGTTTCGCGAACAGCCATCTCGACGTCTTCCCGCATCGACAGATCTGGATTGGCGCGGAATGTCTGGATGATAACGTCTCGCAGCCCGCGATCGGTGTGGAAGGTGGATTCGTAGGCCTCTTGGCAGGCGTCTGCAAACTCAGGGCTGTTCAGATGCGTGGAGATCTGATAGGAGAACTTGTTGCGTGCGAGCGACTTCAGGCCAGCGATGCCGTATCTGTGATGCAAGTTAGCACGCGGTTGTTCGGCAGAGGTCCGTGAGTGGATGAGGAAAGTGACACGGTGACGCGGTCCGTTCTAGATGTGCGTGATGATAGATCGAGATGAAGAAAACAGTGATTGGGCAATGGCTCTGCAAAAGGCCATGTGCTGGTATGTGGCGGGGTCGTTGGATGACTGCGCGCCTCTGGATTGGCACTCTGGCTATACTGGTGACGCACGTCGCGGGGTGTCGGAGGCCTTCCGCCGTGATACGAAACGCGGCGCGATGCAGCGCAACAAACACTGCCATTGCACATTTACAAATGGCTGACAAGCCAGAGAACAAGAAAAGAAAGACATGGGCGGAAAAATGACGGAAGGTGGTACGTACTTCTCGGCGATCGCGTAGACCTTGGCGTGAGTGACAAGATAAGCGCAGTCGACGTCAACCTCTGGCTCCATGGTCAGGCTTTCGATGTAATCGTCTGAAAACTGCTCTGCCATTGGCGTGTCAGGCAGCTTTAGCGATGCATCAAGAGGCTGGAACAAAGTCTCCTCGGCAGGAGGCGTCAACGGGCTCGCGGCGGACATTTGCGCAAGCAGTGGGTCTTCCAAGAACGCCAGATTAAGCTTCTTCAGTGGGTTGCGCTTTGTCAAGCGCGACGTCACTGGGGAGGGCGAATGAGGGCGAGTCGATCGTTGCGAAGTTTGGCGTGACAGAGGCTTGTTGAGGTAGTCCAGGTGGTAGAAGTCTGCAGGGTCAATTAGCGCGCAGTCTCAGGGTCCTACCAAAACTTGTGCTTACAGTAGACCATGTGTTCGACAGCCTCTGCATCATCTTCCGTCAAGTCGATAACACCAGTCGATGATTCTTGGAAACCTCCGCGGCATGCTCCCTCGAAGAATGTGGATCGGGTTGCAAGTAGAGCGCGATGTACTGGGTATCTTTTGCTTCCACAGACAATAGTCAGATCTGAGTACTTGCCGCATTCAAACAGTCTGAACGACTTAGCTGGGAACTTGAAATCAGATGGGTAATACTCACGATACGAGAGCAGACCTGAGCTCAACTATTGGGGAGTCCATATTTGGTGTGTCGGAATTCGTAGGATGATTGTGCTGTCTTCTGGATGGGATCGAGGGCCTATTTAATAGGGGTTATGTGAAACCTCAGATCTGCAGCGCGGAGATCTTGGAAGTACACGCCGCGAAAATTTACGTAGCTTGGCAAACTACGTAGGCGCGTGAAGGTCGTTCGACAGCTTATGCTGCTGATCCTGGGGATGGTAACAAGGGTCGAGCGATCTTCGGCAGGCAGACCGGGAAGAACAGCAACAGTAGCCGAGTATGCTTCAAGTGTATGTTGTGCTCGACAGTGTGTCGTAGTAACTGAAAACTTATGGATAGTTGCAAGTAGTGGAGCCAGATCCAAGCAGCGAGGGGGCACACCCTCTTGTATGCTCAAAAGATGGCGTCAGGGCTCTGGGCGCATTCATTTCTTTCGCAGAGGCCGTTGCATGGGCCCGCAATCTGGCCATGCTACTGGTGCTAACGAAGTCACAGGGCCCCTTCGCTCTATGCCGACAGCCAAAAGGCTAAGCTGACACGCGGTCCTCGGTCAACGGGGGCGATTCGGCTTGATTGCTAGATAGCGCCAAGTTGGGCCCAGAGCGCAGGGAAGGGCGTTTGGAGCGCGCGTGGTCGCTGGGATAGGCTGCATAAATCGAGACCCTAACGCCCTCGTTGGCTTTCTGTGGCTGCAGCGCAAAGCCAGTGAAGCTGACAGAACCGAATCTGCCAAAATCGGTCATGCATTGGTTCTCAAGTCGCAGTCCTCAGGCGACGGCCACCTGCCCAGCACCCACCAGACTCTGCTTGCTGAATGAAAACTTGCCAACACGATGTGACCTGCAGCGGTGTAGCAGTTGCTCATGCATTGACGCTTGCGACCCCATATCATCGGCGAAACGAGAGCGCCGTCCGCCGGGCGGGATGCTCCACTCCCAAGGATTGCGGGGTGCTGGCAGGCATGAAGGAGTCGCAGCATGGGCCGTTGCACCACGATAAAAGTAACAAGAAGAGCCGTTCTGCCAACCAGAGGCTCAGTGCAACAGCCGGTCCAGCCTGTCTGGTGAACTGATGATCGCTGCTTGTTTGAGGTTTGCTCCAGATGCAGCAGCGGGAGCGCTCCTGCCTCGCCTATTCTCAACCAAAGAGATGGCTCCTGACTGTTGTGCTTTTCCGAGCGATTGCGTGAGCACCACGTTGTCTCGAACGGTTACCGTGCAAATGTTGTTGAATGCGGAGATGAAAGTCCCCTTGCAGCAGTTTGCGACGTCTGTCAGACGAGGCCCAGTACTTGCGTTGGTGTTCCTTTCGATGCTGGACAGCAACAACAAGAGCAGGTACACCACGATACTTGGCGGTCAACAGCGCGCTGAAGGTCTTCCACACCAAATGGCGTGCAATTGTTCTAGCATCGAAGGAATCGGTGGCCATCGAAGACGCTTGCTACCCTTCCTGAATTGAGAGGCTGTGGCTGCCACTACCGGCTGGACCGAATGGCTCGCCTTCATAGGGCTGCCACTAAAGCTCAGCTCCTCGCGTGGGGTAACGATACACAGCTGCGCCATGACTCCAACACAGAGAAGGTACCGGCACGGTACCCGAACATGTGTCCAAAAGGGGCCTGCACAAAGGCCAGATGGATTTTATTTCGGTACCCATCAAGGCAGTGCCAGCAGCTGCAAGGTTAGGGAGCAGCTGCGACGGAGAGCGGGCGATTGGATGGGTCAGCTGGGCAAAGTGAAACTGCGAAAGTGAAACTGGCCGCTGAACAAAGTCATTCTGCTCTTCAATGCACTCGATCTCATAGTGCTTCGTGATGTCTGGTGTTGGAGTTGAAGGAGCCTGCCCCGGTTGGCTAGGGGCAGCTAGCCGCGGCGGGCAGAGGCGATGGGACCAGGGTGCGCGATTGACGTCGTCGGTATCCACGAATCTTTGCGACGACACTTTCTGCTAGCAAACCGCCAGCGGCCCTTTCTGCGCTCTTTCACAGGTGAAGCTGGTGAGCTGGTGAAACTGCCCGGGGCCTCTCGCACCTTCCCCCTCCGCCCTCGCACTTTCCCTCCACGGCGCTTCAGATTCGCCGCCAGAGCTGCCCCGCGTCATCACCGCTCTGAGCACCTCCAGCCTCAACCACGCAACCATGGGCGACTACAAGCTGTCAGCCACGCTGCGCGGCCACGAAGACGACGTGCGCAGCGTCGCCTTTCCATCTGCGGCTTCTATCGTTTCGGCATCGCGAGATTCCACTGTTCGCTTGTGGAAGCTTGAATCTACCACCCCGCCGTCCTATGACAGTACTATCGTTAAGACACATGGCAAGGAGTTCGTGAACTCTCTTGCCATCATACCCCCATCACCACAGTACCCTGAGGGGCTCATTGCTTCCGGCGGTAAGGACCAGATCATCGACGTACGACAGCCCGGCAAGAGCATCGAAGACAACGCAGACGCTCTCCTCATCGGCCATGGCAACAACGTTAGCGCGCTCGACGTTAGCCGTGACGGCAAATACATTGTTAGTGGTGGATGGGATCTGGAGGCACGCTTGTGGGAAGTTGGCAAATGGGGCGAATCGATCAAGCTGGGAGAGCATGGTGCAGCAGTCTGGGCGGTGCTTGCCTACGATAGCAACACCATCATCACCGGCTGCGCTGACAAGCAGATTCGGTTCTTCAACCTTTCCGGCAAGCAGACGGGGTCCACACAAGCACCAGAGGTCGTACGAGCACTGTGCCGTCTGCCTGCGAACCATCCCTCTGGCGCCCAATTTGCCTCAGCAGGCAACGATGCCATCATTCGGTTATGGACCTTGCAGGGAAAGCAAATTGCGGAGCTGCATGGTCACGAGAACTTTATCTACTCCCTGGCAGCGCGACCAGATGGCGCGCTCGTCAGCGCAGGAGAGGACCGCACGGTGCGCGTCTGGCAGAATAACGAGTGTGTTCAGACCATCACGCACCCCGCCATCTCTGTCTGGTCAGTAGCAGTCTGCCAGGAGAACGGCGACATTGTTTCCGGAGCCAGCGACAAGCTTGTACGAGTCTTCACCCGCGACCAGGCACGCCACGCCGCCTCTACCGAGATCGAGCAGTTCAACGATGACGTCAAGGGCTCTTCGATACCCCAGCAGACGGTTGGGAACATCAACAAGGAGCAGCTGCCGGGGCCAGAGTTCCTCACACAACGATCAGGCACAAAGGAGGGCCAGGTGCAAATGATCTCAGAGGCGAATGGCAATATCTCGGCATATCAATGGTCAATGGCTGCGAACCAATGGGTCAACATTGGTACAGTCGTGGATTCAGCTGGCAGTGGAGGACGAAAGATCTCCCACAATGGCAAGGAGTACGATTACGTTTTCGACGTCGACATCGAAGAAGGCAAGCCTCCGCTCAAGCTGCCGTACAACCTCAACCAGAATCACTATGAGGTGGCCCGTAAGTTCATCGAAGACAACGAACTGCCGCTTACGTACCTCGACCAAGTCGCAAACTTTATTGTACAAAACACACAAGGTGCCACACTAGGCCAGAGTAGCGGACAGGGTGCAGATCCTTGGGGCTCGGAATCGCGCTACCGTCCTGGAGATGCAAACGAGGTGCGGTCGCAACCGCCGCCAACGCCAGCGGCACCGAAGATCCTGCCGCAGAAGGATTACCTCCCGATAGCTACGGGCAATTACGACGTAATCTTCAAGAAGCTGCAGGAGTTCAACCAAGCGCTGATTAACGACGGTCGCAAAGGTGTATCTTTGAACCCCTCTGATATCGAGCAGCTCGACAAGACTGTGGCTGCTTTGAAGAACGGCGTTGGCAAGAACGTTCAGCTGGCCGGCTTGGATCTTCTCGTCAAGGCGGCAACGGAGTGGCCAACAGAAAAGCGCCTTCCAGCGCTTGACTTGGTTCGTCTTGCTTTGCTTCTTGAGGAGCCCGCAGCCTACCTCGTATCGCCTGAGCAGAATCTCGTGAGGGGTCTCGTCGATTCTGGCGTATTCGCAGCAGAGTCTCCACCCAACAACACAATGATGGCCGTCCGTATAGTCAGCAATTTGCTCCAGACAGACAAAGGGCGTCTACTGGCAAGCACAGAGTTCGACAGCATCTACCCTCTCGTTGCGCCTTTCCTCACAGCCAGCAATCGTAACCTGATCATTGCACTCACTACACTGTACATCAACTATTCGGTGCTCTTGACATCCGAAAACAATGCCGACCGTGCCTTGTCACTGCTCGATGATCTTGGCAAGATTCTTAACTCAGCCGCTGACTCTGAAGCGGTGTATCGTGCCCTCGTAGCTACCGGTACACTACTGAGTTTGGGCCCCGATTTCTGCGAGGCTGGTAGAGACATCCTGCAGATTGGCGATGCTGTCAGTCATGCGGAAAGCAAGGTCAAGGAACCCCGGGTCAAGAATGTGGTTGCGGAGATCCGACAAAAGCTGCACGGTTGAGTTCAGTGAAGTACTGGTCTTTTGGTGCCTCACTAACTCGACTGGGCTAGATCTTCTAGTCTCGCAGCCTCACACGATGAGCGGCTTGGGGTTTCCAGGGTACGGCCATGGTCGAGTCAAGGACTTGATCAAAGAGTGCAAAGATCTCTTGATAAACGTCAAGGAGCGACCACAAACAGCGAAGAAATTGGACAAGGAGCTTGGTTGTTTGGACAACGACGCATAAGCATATACAGCGAGTATTGCCACGTCCAATAGCAGCATCTTTACGATGAGGACGAACACATCAATCAGCATCAGCATCTTCAGATCTCATACTCAGCCTCAGCGTCGTGACTAAGCCCGTGACGCCTTTGCCTCTGCTGACGACAACTCACCCTTTCAGCAACGTCATCTCTCCATTTAGATCTTCGCCAAACCTTCCGTTTCATTCGATGTCACTCGTCAATGCACCGATCAAGTTACGAACAGATCATGTGGATCTGGAGATGAGCTTATCTGCACCTCGTTCATGCATCGCGCGCTAGCGACTGTCGTGAGCCAGCACACCCTGGTTGAAGATCCCCAGAGCGCCTTGCCGAGCACCACCGAGCACTTCCGAGCGGATGCACCATGCACAGTGTATATTTCCATGAGTCGTGATAATATCGCTATTCGTCTCGCTTTCGCACCCCAAGACGACATGCCATTGTATGAGCAGAGTGACGCGCAACGCACAGGGTGTGCACCAACATGCAGCACCGTTGAGCGCTCGTGTTGTGTTCCATCAGACGGCAGTCGCTCTCCCGCGGCAACTGCACTCCCGTCCAGCATCCTTCACTCCACTAACAGCCACCCTGCATCCGCTGCAGATCAGTCGCACGCGCCGAAGCGAACCTTACGAACAAAGCTTGCAGAGCAGATCAGGGACGTGTTAAGGCGACGTTCCTGCCGAAAAGCAGAGATGTCGGCGAGAGAAAACGCCGACTTGCCGACGCGAGACGTGCCCAGCTGTCAGGCGCCGCACAAGGGCCATTGGAGATGTGTGCCGAGAGAGGAGAGCAGGCACTGGAGGTTGGACGGTGAGGCTGCATGGTGAGGCGGACCTGGAATTGGATAGTGCCACTGTTGGTCTGAGCTCGGAGTGGAGGGTGAGCGTGAAGGAGGGAAGGCGCTTTGCTAGATCAACCATTAGCGTCGTTTGCTCGGAAGAATCTACCTAGTTAGGCACAAATCCTCATGCAAATGCGTGCATGGGATGTGGCTCTTATGGATCACTTCTGCCGCAACGCTCCCTCCTCTCTTTCTCCTTACCCTTCGTTGCCTGTATCATTCTTTCCTTCGCGCGCATGCGCTATATGCGCATACTGCGCCGCAACGCTTATCAGTAACGCAAGATAGTACACGCATATGATGGACCAAAGAGGCAGCCGAAGAGGAAATTACCCAACCGACTATCGCGAAGAACGATAACCCCAGTGCTCGTTGTACAAAGATGGATATATTGCGCACCTTGCGTAGGAACATCCTCACGACGTGGAGCGACTATACGATAAGCACGCCTCTTTTTGTCCCTCATAGTGGCGCAATCAATCGAAGTCTCCAAGGTATGTTGGGTATCAAGTACGATTGTACAGAATGCTCGAGTATGTTGTGACGACCAGTGTGATCGAAGACCGGCAAGCACACCAACACTGTGCTGTCGCAAAAGACAGACGGTTATTCTACCTTGCGAATCGCCCAACACCGTACCCCAGGCTGCCTACAAAGGAAAACTCTTGGCTCCTCGCTCCTTATTCCCTACTTTCAGATTCGCCACCTCCAGGCCACCACTTGCACACGAATTCGCGTTCGATCACTCTTACCTGTTCGCACTTTATCATTGCCGTTGCTCGCCTGCTCAAGCCTAGGTCCTACCTCTCACTACCTCTCACTACCTCTCGCTGCATATAAAGTCGCCTGTGGTCCAGCGGCAACACTCAATCCAAGTTCTACGAAGGGGGCTCGTTCAAGTGTCGCTGCGACAACAAAGACACCTTCTTTTGTGAGGATGCAGGGCGTGGACAACCATGTGGGTGCGGACGGTGCGTGTAGACTGTTCTCGATCTTGTAGAACATCTGTCAATCCATGCATGCGCTGATGCAAGTTTTGTAGTTTCCCTTCCTGCTAGGTTCACTGAGCACGACAACTTTGATGTGACGATTATCTGGCAGAATATCGCTGCGGACAGCGATTTTCTGTGCTTTCGGAAGGAGTCGAAGGGACCGATCGAGAGGATCCTGGTAGACCTTGCCAAGGTGTTGGAGATGGGAGTGTTTGAAGAGGTGATCAGTGTGAATGCCAGCAAGCACTTGTTCTGTGTCACGGTGGTGTGTACGAAGAACAACGATGAAGGGGTTATGAATGCGATTTTCAGTGTGCTTTGAGGGTCCACAAACCCTCTTAGCACGGTGGAAGACTTGATGTACTGGCTTTAAGCTTGCAGGCCGCTCGTCTCAGCGAGGTGCCAACGATTGTTTGTAGTGAGTTCCTTCCTGTGTTTGTCGTCAACGAGCTCAGCTTGAGGACTGGTCTCCTCTGTCGACCTAATGGGTCGAGCCACGGTATTGTCTACGATTCAGACGTGTGTGATTTTCGCGGCTGCCAGTCTTGCGCAGTTCCTTGGCTCACTTCTCGAGCCACTTCTATATGGCGTAGGCCAATGATTTCCTCATACTGACACGTTCCTGCTGACTGAAAGCAATCTGCATTTCGCACAAAGTGCATCTTACAAACATAGTACAGCTGGGTTGGTCTTCATGAGTCTCAACTATTCACGAGTCAAGTTCACTTGCAGAGTACAGAATCAACGTCGAAGAAGTCCGTGCAATTCAGCCTCGATCTCAGGATACCCACGCCACGAATATCGTCGCGGCCACCTCGAATATGGAACGAAGACATTGTCGAACACACCTCTTGTTCCTTTCATTTCCTATCATCTGTTGCAAACATTACACATTACTCCTCAATTTCCTCACAATCCTTCAAAATCCATCCACACGTAAAAGAAAAGAAATCTAGAAGAAGCGTGCGAAAGCAACAATCATCGCACCGGCACCGACCATCGAGCTAACAAAGTTGTTGCTCGCCGCACCTGTGAACTCAGCAGGCTTGTATCCAGTTGGCGTACCAGTGGCCTTGCAGTCCTTGCCGAAGCAGACGCTAACACTGGGCGTGGAGGTTTTCAGTGTAGTCGAAGCTCCGGTGCTAGTGACAGGCTTTGTGCCGGAAGGAACGGCTACGTATGAGCACTTCATAGCGTTGCAAACCTTGATCGATGAAGGGGCGCTGGGTCCAGTGGGATACGGAGGCACGCTTGTAGGCACCGAGGGGTTCGAGGAAATCTTGGGTGGTGCGTAGGCGGAGTGAGTGGACTGGATGGGCTTGGTCTCCTTTGGCGGCTGCGGCGAGTTGCCGGTCGGCTTCGAAGGCTGCGAGGGGTAGCCGGTGTCTTTCGGTGGCAGGGATGTGGCAGGCTTAGTCTCCTTAGGAGATTGCCCGCCCTTGCCAGTATCCTTCGTGGGCTGGAATGAGTAGCCGGAGTCTTTCGGCGGGCTGGGAACCTTGCCTGTCTCCTTGGAGGGAGGGGCAGACGACTTCTTGTCACTTTCCTTGTTTGGTGGATAGGATTTGTTACCGGTGGGAGGCGATGAAGGAGTTGCGACGACAGTGGTGCGAGTCTTAACCTCGGTAGTTATGTATGTCTTAGTCGACGAGTTGAGAGGGCAGTCCTTAACAGTATCGGGGCACTTAGTAATAGTGCGGACGGATGTGGTTGTGTAGGTCTTGGTGATCGGTACGTAGCCAGGTTGCGAAGACCAGGGGACAGTGATGCAAGGAGCGGAAGTAGTCTTGGGACCCTGGGACTTGCCAGAAGTGATAACTGGGTAATAGCCAGTGGGGTAAGCGTTGCCACTGGAGTAGTCATAGTCGTCACCCTTAGGGTACGAGGCAATCGAGCTGGAGTAAGCAGGAACAGGGCTTGAGTAGGGATACTTCGAGTCGAAGCTCTTCGCAGGAGTTGAAGAAGCGTAGGGCTTCGAGGTTGGGTAGTGGTTGTGAACTGGCTTCGTCTTGGAAGAACTCGATGCTATGAAGCTTCCAGAGGAGTAGACAGGAGCCGAAGTGGGGTAGTAACTGCCCGCAGAGCCAGTGACCGAAGAGCGGGTGTAATCAGCGTTGGAAGAAGATCCAGATGGATACTTCGAGCTCTGAGAGTAGACGTCGCTGGAGGAAGCGGAGGGGTAGACTGATGTGTCTGGATAGACGGCGCCCGAAGAGGGAGAAGGGTGAACAATGGAGGAGTCTGAGTAGACAGCGCTGGAGCTCGACATAGGTGCCGAGTAAGAAAGAGATGCCGAGCCAGAAACGGCTGACGAAGAGACGTCTGGGTAAACAGACGAAGAAACGCCGACGTATACAGAAGACGATGGTACAGATGGCGGGTACGACGATGCAGAGTGGGAGGCTTGAACGTCTGAAGAAAGGTAAAGACCGGATGAGCTGGAGTGCTCGACAGATGTTGCGGCGGAGTACGATGCGCTGGCAATAATGGAAGAAGAGCCCTGGTTGTAGACGGGAGTAGCAGAAGCGGAGGGTGTCAGCGACTCAACCGGGTAGCTAGAGGACTGAGCAACCGAGGAAGCAGTCGTGGCGTAGTCCATCGAAACAGATGCAGACGCAGACGCAGACGCCGAGCCAATTACAGAAGATGTGTCGCCAGCAACCGAGGCCGAAGCCGAAGGACTGACGTCAGAGTAGATAATGCTCGAGCTGACATGGGTACTAAAGACTGACACAGAATCCGAGTGTGCGGAAGCAGAAGGTGAAGCAGATACTGCGTACGACTCAGATGCAGAGGCGCTAGGCGTGATAGAAGCTTGGAGGCTTTCAGAGGGCTGCTGAATCGTGACAGACGCAGAAGCAGACTCAGAGTGAGAAATGACGAGCGACTCGGAGGCGGACACGGATGCAGAGGCTGACGGCGAGGGCTCGTACAATGCAGAGACTGACGCTGACGCAGTAGCCAAGACCAACACGGACTCGGAGTGTGACGCAGAAGCAGAGGGAGTGTCCGCAACTGAAGCTGACGCAGACTCAGAGTGCGAGACAACAACAGAGGCAGATCCGGCGGGCGAGACCGAGGCTGACACTGATGCAGAAGGCGTTGGCTCTTGAGATTGGGACACGGAGGCAGAAGGTACTACCAAAGCCGAAGCCGAAGCAGATTCGGAGTGCGAAAGAACGATCGACCCGGAAGCAGACTCCGAGGCCGCAGGAGATGCGGCAGGTGTAGGCTCTACAGACTGCGAAGCGGAGGCTGAAGCAGACACCGAGACAGACAAAGACACCGATGCCGAAGGTGCAACAGAGGCACTGGCCGAGACCAGAGCAGAAGACGACATCGGGATCTTCGTGCAGCCAGCAGGGACCTGCTCAGCAGCAGCAGCCTCTTCACGCTTGGAGAAGAAGTCAGGGTAGCGGAAGTCGCGCTTGCTGTGAACACCTGCTTGGACAGCGGGTTTGGCAGCCTCAGAGCTGAAGACGTTCTCGATGTCAGGCTTGAATATCTCGTCCGTAGTAGGGATTGTTCCTTCGATCATGTACTTCCTGACGAGTTCGTTAAGCTTCCCAGACCAATTCGTAGTAGTGCAGTGCTAGTGATGGGTTAGGATCGAGGTTGCATTTGGCAGGCTTCACACTTACTCCGAGTCCAGATGACTTGAGAACCTTAGCACCCTTGAAGGCTTTGGCATTCGTCTCCGCCGAGATCATGGGCGTAACTGGATCGTATGGTGTGCTGAGGAACAAGATCGGGTTCTTCGTGTCGATGACATTGTTGAAACCACCCTCGTATCTTTCGTTCGCTCGGGTTGGCCAGACCGAGCAACGCAGCGTCCCGGCGCTGGCGACGTCCCATGCATACTTGGTCACGACCTGGTAGTCTTCAAGCCATTTCTTGAACAGTTCTGGCGTACCATCGGGCTTCGGAATACGATCACCGCAAGAGATGGCGCTGATAGCGGTAGGGGTCTTGATCGACAATCCTGAGGTTGCGTCGAAGGTGTCCGAATCCCGCTTCGAGTTGCCAGTGACTTGGGCATCCCCAGGAATCGACGCAGGCTTCTCAAACCACGATTGAAGCTTGGCCGCGAACTCCTTGAAGTCTGTGGTGTAGAGAACATTGAAGAAGAGGGCTCGAACACTGTTCGATTGGGACTTCGAAAGACTGGCCAGGAAGCTGTCGTACTTTTCAGTGAGGGTCTTCTCATCCTTGCCGTGAACAGCCCAGGCACAGTCGTTGCTGCCAGCTTGAGCGCACAGGTCGAAGAAGCGCCTCACGGCCTTATCGAAATCTGTCAATGATTCGATGCCACTGTTGGTGTCAGCTTTTGTCACGTTCATAAGCCACAACCACATACAGGCCATAGTAGTAGTCCTGCGCATTCACGTTGCCGTCCAGTACGATGCGATCGACGTTCTTTGGGAACATGGCAGCAATGGTCGCGCCGAGTAAGGTACCATAGGAGTAACCTGGATAACGTCAATCTTGAACTGTAGGAGCAGACAGCGAGGCTCTTACCCATATATCTAATCAAGCCATCTTCTCCAAGGGACTCAGCAATAGCTTTGACATCGCGTGCGACGTAGGCTGTTCCTACGAGTTTGCCGTCTACCTCAGTCTTGTCACAGTACTTTCCGTAGGCAGTGTAATCTTGGAATGTGCCAGTCTGGTCTTCAACTTCGGCAATGGCACGTGCCGCCTTCGTGGTCTCCGAATTGGTGTCTTCAGACGTGGAATCGCCAGACTTCGTGTCTGCGGGTTGGGTGGTCTCTGCGGTATCGACACACTTATAAGGTATTGTAAGACCAACGCCACTGCACATAGTCAGCTCCGTATTTCTTCGGCGAATCTGCAGTGCTTACCGAGGATCAAACCCGATGATGTGAAAATCGTCTCCAATTACTCTGTGAACCTTCAGTATTTGATGACCTCTCAATGCGGCAGAGACATGTGCTTACCCTTGGTACATCGAACCACCATCGATGACGGTCTCGATACCACTCGCTCCAGGTCCTCCCGGATTGATGATGACAGACCTGTCGCCAAGGGCATTCTCTGATGCAGCGGGATGACGCACAAGGCGGAGCTTCATCTCCATGCTAGCGGGATCTTTCCAATCCTTGGGGACCATGATAGTAGCGCATTGAAGCTTGGGGTTTTTCGCGACAGGACAGTTGGTCCAGGTCAGGCCCTTCGACTTCGCGTAGCCAGCAGGACATTCTTCCGCAAGTGAAGCTGAGGTAAGGAGTGCCAGTGCCGCAGCACTGTAGTGAAAACGCATGTTGAAGGCTCAGATAAAGAGTGACTGAGGTGAGATGGGTAAAGAATGACTGCTCCCTGTCGAAAGAAGCCAGCAGGGGGAGCGATTATTTGTACGAGGCTCTGGAGCCTCACGACTCACTGCATCGCCCTGCCCGACCTGCGGCGTCCATTGCCGAGCATCCAAATTAGGTACGTGAACTGTTCGTGGAAGACTAGCAGTGATACTCAGTCCGGATGTAGGTACGCACCATGAAGGCGCTGCGCCATCGCGATGGATCTCTAAGGTTGCGCAGGGGCGTTTACACTGAGCGTGCTTAGCTACTGCAAGGTACCCGAGCGCTGACAGGTCTGGTGTCGCTTAGTCTTTGGGTAGGCCGCGGGTACACTACATATAGTTCTGTGGCTTTCGTGGGAGCAGCTGGGACTACACGGCTAGGGTTTAGGTGAGGCTGCGTCTCGAACGAGTGGCGACTATCGACTACGGGTGGCGCTGCGTATATGCAGCACGTGTTCAGTCACTCAAGATTCTGAAGACCCCAGAACTCGAGGACTTTGATGTATCGGTACCTGCTTTTGAATCTCTACGAGAACAGCGATCTGGTATTTGCTTTTGATAGAGAACGCCATGATAGTGACATGTCCTGGACAGAGTCTCTGTCTCTTTCAAGAGTTGCGTCGAGTGCATTGTTGACGTTCACCAGTCTTGAAGCTTGTGCACGGACTTCTCGGTGGCCTGTCGGTGGTTCTCGTATTGTACGGCTGGCTGGCAAACTATCCACAGTCGCCCACGTGTCGTATCGGTCTCGCCGATTGAAGATACTGCCGTTGTCACGTAGTCAGTCTGAGGTGTTAATGGTACAGATACTATTGAAGATTGAGCCGGAGAAGGAACATGGCAGCTCTTCGAGGTGATCAGGCCACTCCTTTCCAGTCAACAGGAACCACATGGACGACCGCCAGGTTGCCCACCTGCGGTTCGACTGCGCTTCCTAACTGCCCAATTGTCCATTGAGACACTGATCACGTGACAGTGAAAGCGCTGAGCAGCTCACAAGAAGCACACCCGCATACTTCTGCCACTTTCATCGCGGGCTTTGAAGCAGGTGGTCGCAATTTCCGGTGCCGCACACATGGTTTGGTGCCGTTCTTTCAGCTGCTGAGGCGTTGAAAGTTTCGAGGCCAGAGTACTGGAACAAGAGGCTGAAGTGTATGGACGCAGCCTTCAGGAGGCGTGATATATCGATAGCAGATCCAGACCCTGCATGGCTGCTTAGCAAGGCTCTGGTGCGGCGGATGGCTGTTGTGGTGTTCTGTCGGTCGAGGTTAAATTTGCGCGTGGCTGAAAAGGCTCGGCGTGCTCAACGCGTTCGTTGGCGGCGAAAATACGCGTCTCGATCACGAAAAGAAAACAACAGCAACGAACAACGAGAGTCTGGAACGTTCGTTCAGGCATTTGTTCACAATTGACTATCTTGCCCTGCTGCCCAGAACTTCGTTTCGTAAGGTTTTGTAATTGCAGACCACAGTGGGTCCAGTTCTGAGCCAACAGCCCACACTTCTACTTCCATCTCGGAAACTTCGTCCTTTCCCTCTACATGTGGTGATACGCGCACCGCACGTCGCAAATCTACCGAAGGTTGTGCGATTGTTGTCAGTGCCCTCAGATCCCACCCATGTCGAACAAGCAGTCGTGCAACTTTGTTGTGAATCCCACCGCGACGTGCCCAGAACAGCAGCGACTCGTTGAAACCCCTGTTTGTTGCATCCGCGCCGGCCCAGAGCAGCCAGTCAACTCAGTGGAGCAGTCCGCGAGATGCCGCGTCGACCAATATCTTGCCCGGCTTCGCTCGCTCATCCTTATGGTAGTAAGGCAGACAGTATCCGTGCAATCTCGTGTAGCAGGTGCACCGATTCGAAGACATTTTCCGACAGGCGCAATTGGCTTCATCTTCCGATTCCCGGCAAGTGCAGTTGAACAGATGGCAAGCGCGGACAATTTTCCTTGTAGCAGCATGCCTGTAGTAGGCTCCATACAAGAACGCTGGTAGAAAATACTGCGGTCGTGGCGGTTCCCCATGTGCAGTCGACGTTCCTTACTGAGTAGACGCCGGCGTTCATTCTTCCTTTTCGGACATACCGCGACGGTCACAGGGACGGATGTAACATTCTTGTATAACGGCCAGCATCCCGTGCGTTGCTGGTTTTGATGCCATCCATCGCATCACGTTGTCGAAGACAGCTTTACTGTCTCCTCGCGTGATCAAGACGTCGGGTTTTTGAGAGAAGTGCTGCCTATCTTCAAACTGCGCAACCATGATTGCTTTGAAGAAAATCCGCTGGAGAAGTACCGCTCGGGTGCTTGCAACAATCTGGAAGTTTTCCAGCAGTAGAGCGCTGATAGCGTATGACTCAGGTTGGGGCCTTCGCCCGGCTATTCTCAGGTATACACTCAGGTTCTGCTCACTTGTCGTTGGCACCTTTCCCAGCAATCGCTGAATAAGCGTCTCAGTTCCCCATCGAACAGCAACTCCCAAGATGGTGGTACCAAAGCAATAGTTCAGTTCGTCCGGATCAACGAAGGACGTTGGGAAGAGCAGCTGCAGGGCTGCATCCCGCTCGTCAGAGATAACATGCAGGGCGATCCTCGAGAAGTAGATGTCGTGCTCTGTTCTCCGTCTAGTTGCAGCCACATCTGTGTTGCTTAAACTCGCCCACTGGCCAGATAGAAACGGACAGTGTCTCCTGATGCGAGCCTGGTGACCACGATAGTTTTTACGATTGTGAGCAACGACCCAGCTAAGATTCCACAGCTCGTGCATCGATATACTACACCATCGTTGTACCAGAGCATCTGCCTCAGGCTGACCTTCGGTGAGATGCAATCGCTCCACTTCCTTGACAAATACCGGTGCTGCAAGGTCGGAGAACACGTTGGGGTTCACGTGTCGAGATCGCAGTAGGTGGAACTGATAGCGCTCTCTGAGTGAACCCGGCGCCGATCTTCAGGTGTTGCCGTTGATCAGACGCATTGGACTGATGAAACCTCTCGACTGGAACAAGATTTTCGTGATCAGTTCGCCAAACAATTCTAGAGACGTCAATCAATTCCGCGATGTCTTTTCAAGCTCTGCAAACACACGGTTGACTTCTCTCAGGCACATGAGCTCGAACTGCTCGCTGGATACTGCTAGCGTCTCGACTACAATCCAACACAGCTCCATAGGCAGTCGCACGCTGAGCCCCTTGCGGACTACAGCGGTGTGCCTGCTTTCTCTTTCATCGAGGCCATCGCTCATGAGTCTGTGACATTGGTCTCTGAGGACCAGGGTACGGTTGCAATATACGACATGATGTAGCTCCTCGGAAGCGTTTGCGTGTGTTGGGAACGTCAGGTGCGAGGTTGAGATCTCGCAAATGGTGGAATGGATCGAACGGTGGTAGAGGTGTTACCAAACGCAATGCGCTGTTCGGGTCTTTGTACTAGGTTCTGAGAAGGAGGTCCACTTCCGGTGAGCCCTGTATGACTCCGAGGGTAAGCGCGCTACCCTATTGGGACGGTACCAAGCTGCAGCCTTGCGCAGTCATGTTGTGGCACAAATGACAGCAGGCAGATCTATGGTCCTGAATCACGGAAGAGGGAGAGAGGAATGGTGGCACTTATGAGGCCTAGGTCCTATTGGCATTCGAGCCGTGTGTGGCGCGTACGAACTCTGCCATACCAGCCCCTCCGAGGTCCTTCATTGCTTGCTGCAGATCTATCGGTTTCCGGAAAAGTGCGATGTAAACCGTCATTGCATTTCTTCGTCGAGCACAACGTACGGCAAATAGACAGTGGCGCGAGGCTTGGGCGACACCGTTCACACCAGGCAGTCGCCATATCGCAACCATCGCCTTCAGGCACTGCGGATGCTTCTTGTTGAGCTGTCGAAGCTGTCTGTGAACGCTCTCGCAGGGGAGATACCAGCCTTCCAGCTCCGTGTAGGCATACACTCACCGCAATTTAGTTGTCCCGGATTGTGTAAATTCATGTAGAACCGCGATTACAACTCTTTGCGAACTATTTCAGGTCACAGCCAGCATCAATGGACATTGCAGTATCGATTAAGCTCTAAATAGCGGCACTCACTCCAGGAAGAACGTAGTCATGCTCCGCGGAGGCACGCTAGCCAAGAACATTGATCCATTGACCCCGTATGTCCCAACCATCGTGTTGTTGTGTTCGTTGTCTGCTAGATACGCAGTCGCAACACCCCGCGTCAGTTCGCAACCCTTGAACGTGATCTCTACCTGTCTCTCAAAGTGCGCCTCGTTGATCACGGGGATGGCCAGCGTACCATTCGTATTTTCGAATGCAGTTACTTTGAGATCCTCGGCAGGGCTGACAGCATCGATGCGCACCGATCCCGGGCGTGCGAAACGGAAGTAGCCGGCAAAAGCCCAGAGACGGCGGGACACTTCGAAGGTGTCACCGTCCAGGCGGACAAGAATGGCATCGCTACCAGTGGTGTTGCCTGGGTTGTCTTGTGCGCACCACCAGTGTAGGTATCCAGACGTATCACTATACACAAACGCTTGATGCCTGCCCATTTCGTCAGCATTGAGATAGATGAGTTTCAGGTGAGATTCATGCACTCACATGTAAATGGCCCACTGTAGACCCTCTGCGAGCTGGCCGGTGGTGTCCCACGTTGTGTTGAAAGTCCCACTACCGTCTGACCATTCCGTCTCCATATTCGGCTGACCTTGTGTGCTGAAGGGCCGCTCTGGCATGCTTTGATAGTTGTGCCACGTCGCGATATCGTAGTTCTTGCCTCCACCGGCTTGATCCAATTCATAGAGAAATGTCCGCTCCTGACGAGCACCAGTAGCATCACAACAAGAGACCTGCAGGTTTTCGCGGTACTTCTTGACAGTAGGATAGAAGACTTGCAGAAAGTCCGCCGCTTGGTATCCGTCGGAGTCCATACTGGCATAGCTGACAGGGTTGAAGTCCGGTTCGTTGTAAGCGCCAATAAGGCTAACGTTGATGCCTTTCTCTTCGTACAGCTTCACATACTCCACGAGGTAGTCGGCATATGCCTGCCGCCAGTCATGCGTGCAATTGGTGCCGCGTACACCGCAGATCAGTCCGCCATTGACGTCAGTCGCATTCGTTTTGAAGCAACCTGGGGCGGACCAAGCGTCTGCGTAAATGAACAGATCTGAGTTGGCATTCATAGCTTGGTGTGTGAGCTTAAGCTGACAACTGTCGGCAGTGGACTCATTTGTTCCCAGTCCCGAGTAGTTTGCTGGTGCCGAAGGGGACGGTGGACAGCTACCAAGTATGCCATCGGTAGGGCTGGAACCAACTCGGTTGCGTAGGACGGACAGCCCTCCAAGATTCTCGCTGAAGAGATAGTCGCTGACGAGTTGTTGATTCGAAGGTGAGAGACCTTTGGATCCGGTCTGATCGCAGGCAACACCAAAAGCTCCCGAACAACCGCCTCCGATCATGGTTTGATGGCGAGCCGTAGCGTCAACAGTGACCTGTACGGGAGGCTCATTCTGGGTATATGCCCATGGTACAGGGACATATTGAGCGTATATTCCACTTGCACAAAGCAGTGGAAGTAGAGAGGTCGCCGCTGTCTTTGCCATGTCTGCGCCGATGTACACACAACGCCTGGACAAATGCCGTTTGTAGGCTTCCCTTATGAGCTCTCCAATTACTCCGTGGCTTCCTTCGATACAAATTGCCTTAGCTTGAAGGCATGGTCCCAAATGACGACATGATGAGCGTGGTAGACCTTATTTATCCAGGAGATATGGGCCTAGGGTAAACTCACTACGAGCACCGCAGCCTCCAACCCATTGTTTTTGCGGGGTGACGTGGTATATCATCGGACTTTCGGGTTTGACCCTGCCCTGATCCAACATGCTGGACAAGGTGGGGCTGAAGTAAAGCTTTGCGGGATGGTTAGCGGGGGAAGATCTGGAGATAAGTGTGGTTCGGCTGAACTATCGGGTCACATCAGCCGGTGGACTTCTTCCACGGACTCAGTACGACCAAGCTGACTGGGAGGTGCGGTTGTGATAGGAACTGCATAAGCTTGGCTATATACTTTCCGCGCACATAGGGTTCCCGCGCACCCCACCACAACGCGTCACTCTACTTTAAACACTCTATACTATTAACGCCACGCAGTTAACATAGATCCTAAGGAGTTTGCTATACAATGTACCATTACAGATCTTGATTCTAGTGTTTTTATAAGCTAGCATAAGGCTGCTAACTAGTATAGTGTTGCTAAATCTATGCTGTGCAGTTAGTAACAAGGCTAACAACTATATACAATAGTATATTAATAACAGCAGTAATTAACTCTAGAGTAAGAGGTCTTTCTAGTAGAATAGATACTTAATAAGGACTTACGTGCACAACCTCCCTCCTATCCCTGTGTATAAGAAATAGCTATACAGCTCCTCTATATAAACAGCAACTATAAGCCTCTTAGATAACTATAGGTACCTTATTTTATTATAATATATATAATAAGTAGTAAATATAATTGTTGTTGTTAACAGAAATTGTGACTCTGTACAGTGCGGCTGGGTTAGGTGGGTGCGCGGGAACCCTATGTGCGCGGAAAGTATATGGCTGAGCTTAGTTTTTTGGCCAGGATCGAAGTAGATCATCTCTGTGAAGTCGTGCCAAAGCCGTGCGCGCAGGCATTCGACTCTTCCAGCTGCTGGGCAGAACGTGCCAGCATCTGGGAATTGGAATCCGTTAGGGACCGAGAAGAAGACGTAAACTCGGAGCAGGACGACGGAGTCTGATGAGAGCTGGTGGGCGGCTTGGAAGTGTTGACTTTCGATCGTGCCCAGGTGAGGCCGTGCGCGCGCTAACTACCAATCTGCCCATTAGTGACCCTCATTACGCGCTAGTACGCGTTCCAAGGTTACTTTGTCATGTCTGCAGAGTCAACAAAGACTTCGACCAATTCGAAGGACAACCAAGTACTCACAGTTTTATCAGTGGTCATGAGACCTGCATCTTCTTATGAAGCTCCATCCCGTAGCTGCTTCTGGATGCTCGCACATCGGCCGGACATTGTCACTTCAGTCCTCTATCTTCTCACTGTGGCAATCAACACGTGCCTCCGCTTTGTGTCGCCAAATCAGAAGTATGCAGAGGTACACGCTGGTTTGACTGTCTTAGAGGTTGGTGCTGATCTGAGCATGATGTACCTGATCGTAACGAGCACTGAAAGCTTTGTCAGGCTGCTCACGTTGGGTCTATTGGTAGCGTCCATCTTCTTCCATCAAGTTACTCCTATTACCAGTCTGTCTAAGGTTAACAGGTTAGTCTACGCCCGAGAACCTTTCCCATAGGCTATTGCGCTCTTCATGCTGACACACTTCCGTGCTCCAGCTTTAGCGATCAATCGGTTGCCACCGAGGCTCTGAACAATGGAAACTTCAAACTCGCTACCGGCGTCACCCCTATTTATAGTACTCTACGTTTCTTCTGTGTGGATGTTCGCCAAGTTTCCACTACCACTCGGTCACCAAAGGCTCATCACAATATGCAGTCTTGGAATCCTCTGGCTCGTCAGCAACGAGCTTGGTACATACGAGATCATGCCACGGTCGGGCGCTACAATCGACCAGCAGATCGGTGGGCACCCTTAGCTGGTTCGGTTATCCTTGTCCTTTTGTCCTGGACTACCGATCTGTGGTCAGTTGTAAAGGTGTGGCGCAGTGAAGGTTCGTCTGAGCTACACTCAGTGTGCCTGCCGATGATCAAGACTCTGTGTGGACGCTTCCAAGAAGTACGACCAGCTTCTGCACATGGATTTGACCGTGAAATTCACAATCCGCGAAACGTCAGAACGAGCTATCACCCTTCCCGCTGCCTTATGGAGCCTTTGATCTGACAGCTACAACGCCACTGGTCAATGGCAGTCCTTCTAATTGTTTCCCTCTTCGACAAGCTTTGGATGCTACGAAGTACGTGCTTGGACGTACATTCTTTCAGGAGACGTACCTTGTTGTCGATCATGTTCGTGCACACTTCGATATAAGCCAAGCATATCCGCCAGGGGGGCTCGACGCGAGTCGTACCGATTTCTACACCATCTATTTCAACCAACGGCGAAGCAACTTCGAACTCGACATCAGCCCGTGACATTTCGGCGCCTGGAAGACTGTCAATCGGTGCTGTAGCGGGTGTTGGTGTCGGAGTAGCTGTTGTCGCGCTCATTGAAATCAGCTTGACCGTCGCTTTGGAAGAAATGATGGGGTGTCTTTATATTTAACGTGCCAATACGGACTCAAGAAACTATAGAGAAGGCAGAGATGGATGGCAGGGCAAAATCTTGGGTAGAGATACCAGCAAAGGAGCGAGCTGAAATAATTATGCATGAACCAAGTCAAGAGATTTCGGACTCGCAGCGACTCGCTGTCGAACTTGAAGGCAGCAGTACATATCACGAAGTCTCCGCTGAGCACGTCGCGCAATGAGATGCCATAAGCTGTCGATCCCGGGCTACAACTTTTCCAATCGACATCAATCAGCAGAAACACGGCGATGGAGCATTTTTGGATACGGAAAGAGGGTACCTGAATGTTTGATCGAGTGGTGAAGTCGTAGAGCTTGGCGGTTGACCTTGTTCAGAGAAGGTACTGGGCGGAAAGGGGAAGAGCTGCATACAAGTCCGACAGTTGGCGAATCATTGACTGCACGCGACTTCGAACCGAAGACCTCGGGCTTTCCCTCAAATCCAGCCTTATCATTGTTTCGAAACGGTACGCCAGAGCTTGGTTTTCGTGTTTCGGTGTTGCTCGGAGGCATCGATCCGCGCTCCCGCAGCACAGCCCCTGGATTAATCTATCAGGAACCTCGGAACACAATGGCAACATCATCGGTAGTTGTATACATTACAAACGCATGACCGGCGCTATTACGGTTCCTGAGAAAACAACAGAGACGACATTGTAAGCAAGATGTTGGCGACGTAACGGCCCGTCAAGGTACGATCTGGCCGCAGCCTCTTGGATGCAAGATGTAAGCACCGACACGGCATATGCAAGCCACCCTGCATCGGTTGCATTACGGCGGATTAGGATGCCGGGCTATATAAACACGTGTTGTAGGTGCCATGCTACGTATTCAGCTGAGCATTACGGCTGAATACCGCAGCCTTATCACTCTCTTCCAACTTCCAGCTCTCACAGCATGTTGTCGACGACTAAACGCAGCCTTGCTGCCTGGACGATCGCTCTTTCCGCATCGAGTGCCTTCGCGCACCCTCTTTTCAATGGTCGCCTGATAACTCGAACAGACGATTTACTCAAGGAATATGATTATGTCGTTGTTGGAGGAGGCGCATCAGGTCTGACTGTCGCGAATCGACTATCTGAGCAGCCGGGTAAGCAAGTCACGATCACGCGCTCCACGGCATTCATTGACATCAGGCAGCTACAACTGTCCTCGTGATCGAAGCCGGCCAATTGTAAGTCTCAAGAGAATGAGCCGCCTCCAATAATGCTGACAGGCAAATAGTGACCAAAATGAAGACTTCGTAACTATCCCTGGACTGGCGGGCGGAGCTGTGGGTACGAAGTACGATTGGAACACCACTTATGCCGCGAGCGAGTATCTTGGGGGACGCAGTGTCTCAATCGCGCAAGGCAAAGTCGTGGGGGGTTCCACGAAGCTGAACCGCATGGTTTTCGATCGTGGCGCGAAATCAGATTACGATGGCTGGGAGGCACTCGGTGAAGAAGGGTGGAACTGGCAGAGCCTACTTCCGTACTTTAAGAAGGTTAGTCTAATTCAGAGTCGCCTAAATCACCTGCTCACATGATCAGAACGAGGTCTTTACTCCACCCGTGGCTGAAATCCGCGACGAGTACAGCATCACCTGGGACAAGAATGCACATGGCTATGAGGGCTACATGCATTCGACATACTCTTCATTCATCTGGCCCACGACAAGTAAGTACAACATAGCTTTATGTTCTGCTCTAAACACCTGACCCTAAATGTGAACAGAGAATCTGATCGAAGCAACACGCAGCCTGAACATCCCGATCCCTCAAGATCAAGCCAACGGTAATGCCATTGGCGGTTACTTCACACCTCATAACATGGATCCAACGGAGTACAAACGCTCATCTGCCGATGAAGCGTACTATGACAGCGCTGCAAATCGAGAGAACTTCCATCTCATTGCTGGCCACCAGGTAACTCGTGTCTTGACATGCACTAAGAGCCCCGTCAAAGCGACCGGTATCGAGGTAAGAGCATCATTGTCTGGGCGGTAACTCACTTGCTGATACGTTGTGACTAGTTTGCTACCTCAGCCAACGCGACTGTACAGTCTGTGAAGGCAAAGCGAGAAGTTATTCTGGCCGCAGGATCACTGCACACACCACAGCTCTTGCAGGTATCCGGGATCGGTGACCCAGCGCTGCTCTCGAAGATTGGTGTGCCCACTGTCGTCGATCTTCCCGCGGTGGGTCAGAGTCTGCACGACCATGTCTATGTGATGGTGGTCAATGCTCGTGAGTTAGCCTCAAGCTTATGAAGAGCTGCCAGACTGACATACTCATAGTCAACACCACTCTTGCACAAAGCAGTCTACTGACATCGAACACCACATTTGCTGCTGAAGCTCGTGCTGAGTACGATACCGAACACCGGGGTCCCTACACGTCGCCCACTGGCGACTTTTTGCTCTTCCTTCCTCTCGAGACTTATACCAACGCGAGCGCCGCCATTCACGCAGCTGCACTTGCCGCCAACGCTTCCTTGTCCCTGCCATCTGACGCCCCGGCCGAAGTCGCCGCGGGCTACGCAGCTTCTTACGAATTGCTGAACTCTAAGCTTCTCGCCAAGGATGCCGCCTTCCTCGAAGTCATCTGGGCCGACGGCGTGATGTACCTTGGTCTGCAGCATCCGTATTCGCGTGGCAGCGTCAAAGCATCTTCCAAGAGCATCTTTGACCCACCCATCGCCGATGCAGGATTCTTGCGCAACCTACTGGATACCATTCTTCTTCGTGAAGCAGTGCGATTTTCTCGCCGCCTCGTTGCCCAACCCGCAATCGCCGAACTCAAGCCTTTCGAGGCCGTCCCTGGCGCAAATGTCACGTCTGATGCGGATGTTGATGCGTACATCAAGAACAGTGCGAGCACTCTGTGGCATCCTGCTGGAAGCTGCAGGCTGGCGAAACGAGAGAAGGGTGGTGTCGTGGATGGAGAGTTGAAGGTGTACGGTATCGAGGGTTTGAGAGTTGTGGATGCCAGTGTCTTTCCCATGCTGCCAGCGACCCACACGATGACGACTGTGTATGCGATCGCAGAGCGTGCAGCGGATCTCATCAAGAGGGTCGGACAGAGAGATTGAATCGCCGAGCGAGCGTTGCCTTTCCGGACAGCTTGACATAGAGCTTTGATCAACAAAATAGTATCGTATCGTGACCTCGATAAATGGTCCAGGTGCGGCAATATTCTTGTCATGACTTTGCATCAGACCAACAGGACACTGTGCCCTAAGATGCACAAGCAGGACACAATGTCCCAAGTGTCGGCATCGAGTCGATCTCGCATACTCCATACTTTCTCCATGATTGCGAGCGCATCGCGCATTGTGCCAAACGTAGCAAGCCCACCTGACGCGTTCGCCACATTGCGGAAGGCCGTTTCTTGTTCCTCTGTGGCGAAACAGCCATTCACACAGAACGGCCACGCGAGAGCTCGGAGCTAACTCGGGTTGTCGATTGTGCTCAGAAGATTTACAGCGTGCGCCATGTGAGTGCGAAACTGGAAGTTGCGCGGTTGCCAACCAGAGAGAACAGTAGTGAGGTAGATCTCAGTGACGTGGGCCCATATTCGGCTGACGACAGATTGCTCTATACGTCGGGAGGCAGTCAATCCATTGGTGATGGTCGATCTTGCCAGAATCACTTCCAGAGGCTGGTACGGGCTTAGAGACCCAAATGTTCCCGGGCCTGACGTGACCGCTTCAAGTCTGACTACCCCTTTCCGAAAGTCACTCTGAATAGAGGTAGCACGGCGTACAAGCTCCATGATGTCGAGAGACCCAGCCGTTCAGCCTGTTTCTTCCACTGGTCCAGGACAGAGATTTTGCCAATGGCTCGCAGGATCCAGTTCTGACATCCAACGAAGTCTTCCAGATTCAGTAAAACTGGTTCGTGTGCATGGGATGTTTTCGACATAATCCCGTTGTAGTGACCGATCAAAGTGGAAGCTTGCTCGCGAGCTGTATACGCAATGATGTCCTGCTATATCACCAAAACCGCAAAAAATCGCAATGCAGCTTGTTCAGCAGACCAAATGAGGCACTCTGGTGTGACGGCGCCGCAAAGCTTTTCAATTATCGCTCTCATTGGTGGTTCGTCCTGTCCGTGATGCTCAATGGTCTACGAAAAGAGATCCACTGTAGCCGTCAGATGCATCTGCCATTTCTCTGAGGAGGCGAAAATGACCTCGAAATTGACAAGCTGTACCATGTTCCCAAGCAGGCGAACGTTATCGGCCAGGGAGTGACTGAGGGCCTTTGTTTGTTACGTCGCTGATACCTTCTTGTACACCTGAACAGCCTTCTCGATGTTGGTGCGCAGCTCAGTGACAGACCTTTCAGCACAAGCGTTGTTCTCGAGTTCTGGCAGTCTAGTGCCGCGGAACAGAAGCATGCCGCTAGACCAAGAATGTTGTGATAGAAGGCAGGGTATCTTAGAGACGATGTGAGCAACCAGGCTCTGCCTCCCTCGAAAATCGATGGTTTATAGAACGGGAACAGCGTTGGAAACGCGTGGCCCAGACATGCCAACCAAACACGTGTGTCAGGTTGATGTAGGCAAAAAGGTGTCCGGCACGACTTGGGGCATCACGCAACAACGATTGCAATGCGACTAGCCGGGTCACTACGGTAATGCCTCGAGCGAAACGCTATTGACTGTCCCGTGAGTGGTATTCTTGGCATATCGGGCTCGTTGCAACGACGTGACACTTTTCGTCCGATACAAGATTATGCGCGCGCCCGCGCGGCGTAGACAATTCCCACCGCTGCAGGTTCACACCACAACAATATATACAAGAGCATGCGTCTGCACACAACCAGAATGTAGACCTCCGAAGTATATTTCCGAAAGCTACAAGTACACCAGTCTTGTTCAACATGTCTCCATCTAAGGTCCTCGTCCTCGGCGGCACCGGTCCAGCAGGCATTTGCGTCCTCCGGGAGCTGTTGTACCGTAGCCACCCCGTCGTTGCATATGCCCGTAGCCCCTCCAAGGCCCCACTCGACCTGTCATCCAACCCTCAGCTCACCGTCATCAAGGGCGAGATGGGCGATTACAAGACCTTCTCATCCGCCCTCGAAGGCTGCTCGGCCGTCATATCACACCTGGGCGGCGACATCAACAACCCTCACTCCAACCCCACCATGTACACCGATATGTACCGCAGCACCGTCATCCCAGCTATGCGCGAACATGGCGTCAAGAAGATCCTCCTCATGGGCACCATATCCATCTCGCGCCCCGAGGACTCCTCCATCCTCGTCAGACCGCTGATCATGGCGTACCTCCGACTGAAGGCAGACGCCATGTATCGCGATCTCATTGCGAACACGAATATGTTCGAAGCAGAGGCGGGCGATCTCGACTGGACGATCTTCAGGATTGCGGCGATTCCGGGTGAGCCCGATGAGGAGAGCTGGCGCAAGGGGAGGGAGGAGGGGAAGCTGTATGTTGGCCCGATGGGTGCAAAGGGCTGGACGATGAATACGAATCGTAGTTTGTTGGCGAGGTGGTTGGTGGATGCTGTGGAGGGTAGGGCTGAGGAGTGGGTGAGGAAGATGCCTGCTGTTACGAGGCTGGCGAGTTCGTAGTCAGC
The DNA here is from genome assembly GCA_011058865.1 of Didymella keratinophila. NCBI lineage: Eukaryota > Fungi > Ascomycota > Dothideomycetes > Pleosporales > Didymellaceae > Didymella > Didymella keratinophila. Next base: position 30,006 of record SWKW01000202.1, read on the forward strand.
AGCGTTAGGAAGAGGCTTTCGGAGTCATTGGTTTACAAATTGGAGTAGCCGGTACAGAAAAAGAGAGAAATTCTTGGAAGCGTGTGATATAAGCCCGGTATATGTTGGTGCTGTGAAGATGAACACGGATTGTGGGTATATATTGGCTGAGCGAAGCAAGACAGAGTAGAAAGGCCGAAACCAATGATAAACGAAACAAACGCCACCAGTGCTCATACCGCAAGAAACTTAATCAATGCCCGCATCTTTTTAGCCTGACATGTATACGAAGCCCGATACCGCCTTTTCATGTGTGCGACCCCGAGCAGCTCGTCTGCTGGGTGCAGTATGCAGACAAGTCTTACTACGATCTTTGCGTGTCTTCAGAACGAAGGCGTCGGTGCAAGCCCAATGAGCCCCTCGAAAGCACTCACGGTGCTGGTGAAAACACCGACAGCTTTGGTCGACAAGGGGCTGTCGGCGCTAATCCAGTTATACGGCAGTATGCTCAATAGACGATGGCCATTGCCGTACGGGCCAAAGCTGTCGAATGCGCCGCCATACCCCTCGCCAAAGCCGACGCCATTGACCTGCTCCCAAGCTTGGACCTGACTCCAGTAACGCCAGCAGAGAAATGCCATTACGGCGTGAAGGACATAGTGAATTGTAGGGCTGATTCTTCTTTTGGAGACGGTGAAGGCGGGTGTGCTGATCAGGGAGTAGAGTTGCAGCGAGGTCGAGAGGATGGCGAGGATGAGCCCAAGGACCGGAAGAAGGGACTTCGAGAAGATAGCGAGAAGGAGCAGAAACGTAAACATGAAGGTCTGCGTGGACGAATCTGAGCCACTGATGTGAGGGATGGATATGAGATCAGGCGTCTCGGCAATGGAACTGGACGAATCGCCGACGAGTGTTGAGGAATCGTCGTATGAACAAGTGGTTTGTGTGGCTACGGATGTCTCATGCTGGTCTGCTGATTCATCTCCGATTGGCCATTGTCCAGAAGATGCGGGATAGAGCTCAAGTGGACTGCGCCTTTGGGAAGTCAAAGCGGCGCGATGCTGGTGGACTGACAGCGCCTGTCCAAGAAGAGTGTCGATATCGCGTCTGCCCATCCTTCCATACTTCAGTCGGTCTGCGTGAGAGTCGGTGACGCGAACGCGACCTGACTCAGGGTCGATCTGGACGACGGACTGCTTGAAAATGTGCATCGTGAGCCGCTGAGGTACGGGAGTCGTTTCGATCGGTCCAGAATCGACACTTGAAATGTTAGAAATCGCGAGTGATGCCGCTCTGGGCTGGACAGGTGAAACACCCTCCACAGTCGTAAGAGACAGGATAAGTGCCTGGTTAACTGGCTGAATGGGTGCAAGGTCTGCGACTGTGCATTCAGACATGCCAAGCGGAGGCTGAAGACGATGAGGCGATCCTACACTCGAAACGAGGTTGATAGGTGAGTGCTCTTGCAGAGAGTCCTGGCGTATACGTGGTGTTGTAACAACAGCGTCGCCGACAGCTACCGTAAGATTTGGCTTGTCAGGCTGGTAAGGAGCGTCGTCGATGATGTATGTTACTTGAGAGAAGTCGAAATCGACCTGCTCTGGCACGAGATCCTCGTCAACAGAGCTGCGGTCAGAATGATCGCTGTCGAGACCGAGCTCGTCGGCGAGCGAGGTTTGACTAGTCATGCTGACGCTGCGGTTGTTGTTCGGTCGTGATAGAAATTCGAGTGCGGGCTCCTGCACGACAATGTCGACAAGCTGGCTCCGAGGCACGTTCTTGTACCGTTTGAGTAGCTCATTCTGACTCTTGAGCTCTCCAATCTGACTTCGCAGCACCTCAGTGTCGCGCTCAAGGCTGTTGATGCGTTGGTCTCTAGTGACGACGTCATCTCGGAGTCCATCATTCAGTGCGATCAATCTCTCGGTATCCTTCTGCAACTCTGCTAGCTCCTCCTGGGTGTCTCTGAGGGCAGGCTCGTACTTGCGGCTGAATGTCTCGCACTCCTTCTGCAGATCATCTCTCTTTTGGACGATTTCCTGTGTTGTTACCTCCGTCTTCTCCAGTCGATTCTTGAGCTCGTCGCGCTCAACAGCGATGGTTTCGCGCTCTTTCTCTTCAGCGTGGAGCTTTGCCAGGATGCTCTCATGTTCCTCCTTCAAGTGGTTCTCTTCCTTTTTTTGCTGTTCCACTTCAGCTTTATACTTTACAGTCTCTTCCTTCGCCTCAGTCAATTCATTCTCATATTTTTCGAGTATGTGCCTGAACTCTTGCGTTCTGTCGTTGGCCAATTTGAGCTTCTGGAGCTGGTCCTGCAGATCTTTGTTCGTTTTGTTCGTCTCTTCTAGACGTGCTTCGACTTCCTTGTCGAAATCATCAGTCAGCTCCTTATACTTGACTTCTAGAACGCGATATTTGTTGTTGATGTTCTGTGCCTCCCCTTGTGTCTTCTCCTTCTGCTCGGCTTGCTCCTTGAGCTCGGCCTTCAACTCCTCGAGCTCCTCCCTGGAATCTTTAAGCTCTGCATCGAAAGCAGCTATTTTGGCTGCAAGCTGTTGTCCAGTCGCGTTGCAGAGCTCCTGGAACCGAGTGACGAGCTCCGCGCGCTCACGCTGGCATTCGGCGTGGACATGATTCTCGTCTTCGGCGGCGGCGGACGCGTTGGCGGGGGAATCCTGGCTTGTCTCGGGCTCCACCTGCAGCTTGCCGTTCTCCATCGTCGAGTGCTCCTGCTCTTGCTGCAACCTCACCTTCTCTTCCAGTTCTGCGTTCGCGCTTTCCGCCATCTTGAGTTGGCAACGGAGGTCGTCCAGAGCGTTGAGCGCGATTCTTTCGGCCATTTGAGCGCGCTGCGTTTCTCTTTCAGCGTCGCGGACTTTATCATTGGCGGCTTTGTTGGCGGCAGCGGTGGCCCGTGCCACGCCGTTAGCATCGTTTGCTTCTTGAAGGTTGCGCTCCAGCGATGCGATCTTTTGCTCGAGACTTGCCTCTCTCGCCCGCGAACTGGCATTACAAGAGCTTGACTGTGGGATCTTCCGCCCGGTGAAGGCGAATGGGTTGGGTGCGGACATCTCGAGGACCATGTGTTGATGATTCTCTCGGACCGGCCGAGGGAGGTATGTAACAAAGGCCTTGCGACAACAAAGAAGTATGAAGAGGTAGTTCGAGTATCGAGAAACAGAATAGAGGGAGAGTCACTGGAAGACAGAAGTATGGCTCGCTGAGCCGGCTGCTATTGTCCTCGCCAGACAATAGGCATGGCTCTGATCTTGAGGTGAAGGCAAGCACCCCAGCTTCCTTAGTCGTTGAACACGATCTTCTTCACCTGGAACTGGAAGGAGGGCTTTGTATGTGCTCTGAGCCTCCAGCCCGCAACTGCTTTCGTGTCTCTGAGCCACTTCTGCGGATCTTCAGTCGCCCTTGTACACCCAGATCTGTCGTGACGCTCAGTGCAATACCAGCACTTGCCTAGCCTCTTGCTCTTCAGTGGCCGATCGTCACCCTTGATGACTTTGCTTTTCTTTCGCTTACTCTCGTATATGACTGTAAAAACGGGCTTTGCGAAGTCCGGGAATTCGAGAGCGGCGAGATCGATCGTTCTGTCTGACAAGGACTCGATGGCTCGTTGCCAATGTCGACCTGCGATACACAGGTCGCCGCTGATGATGCGGTCAACCTGGCATAGCTCGGAGACTCTACTGTTCAACTTGTCCATAATGCGCTGTTGACGGTCGAGCTTTCTCGATACAACACTTGCTTTCTTTGCTCGGAAACAGCGTGGCTTTTCGTGTGAACGTGAAGGTTGGTAGGACACCATCTCTTCAACCTCGAAGCTTAGTGGGGGAATTTCCTGTCGCAGTTCTGCCGGTAGACCAAGAAGGCTGGCTTTTAGATGACCACTGCAGTGCGACCTGCGAAAGTCGATATCTGCGGCCAAAATCCACAGGGTAGGTGCGCGTTCCTTCACCAGTTGTTTTCGCGCAGCGCCTTTCAGACTGCGCAGTATTGGTTCACTCGAGAACTGCAGCTTCTGTTTGGCAAGCTGCTCCCTTCGTTTCCGTACATCGCGCTGACGGCGGTGCACTCTAGCTCTGGCGCTGAGCACGCTTTCGTATCCGTTGTCCGCGTCCATGAGAAGTGAAGTCAAGTATTTTGCGCAATCGTGTTTGAGGGCAGTAGATATGCATTGGTGAGCGGTCGCTATGGTACCGTGGACCCCAATACACTAGTGTGACCCTGGGAGGTCCTGAGTGTGCCCCGATATGTAGCACAATCACTCATCGCGCTGTGATCGGTGTACTATGCAGCGCACAGCTCCATGATTCGCGTAAGTTAAGAACATTGTATCATGCAAGTGCGGCTGCGCATATAGCGCAGCGGTTGTCCACGGTACGTCTACGCTACATTTGTGTTACTCACGATGGTGAAGGGTCATGTGCGGTGCACTTACTGATGAAACAGCCATCTAAAGGCTTTATAGTGATCCTGCGATCAGGCTTCAAGCTCGAACACCTCATAATGAATCATTGGCTGTCTCTGACATCCTTGCAAATCCACATCACAGCCGTGTCCCTGCGCTTTCACTTCTCTATGCAGTCTCCGCAGCTGCTGGTATGCGATTATCACTGCCAGAACACCGACAATGATGGACATGCCAGTCAGTACAGCATTGATGGTCTCGAGTTGTTCTGCGGCGATGGAAGAGGATACAGCTTGAGGCTGTGACGTAATGGAAGCCATGATCCGGGTCAGGTGTAGTCAAAAAGATGTCTAATAACTGTGATAAAGGCGGTGGGCTGTGCATGAACGAAGAACAACGACTAGTGTGCATGCCGATGGTGCAAGTGGGTGGCTTGTGCATTAATAGTCGCGAGGGCGGAAAAATCTAGATAAGTATGCGATGAGGGTGGGCAGAGCCCTGCAAGGTGAGATCGTGGATATAGAGGTGTAAATCGAAACTTGGCAGTCGGGAAGCTGGAGGAAAAGTCTGCGTAGTACAGCATCGTGCACGTGTGAGACTACCATGTTGCCGTCTGCCATCAACATGGACATCCTGAAAATGCCATAACTGGCGGCATGGGGGAGAATATTTGAAGAACTGGTAGGCAAAGCTGTGTAGTTGTCGGCTTTAGCGTAGAGCCGATGGGAAGGTCTCCAAGGTGTGCTAAGCAGATTATCGATCGAAGGGGGACTGGCCTGTCGACATGTCATCTACAGGTACAAACGTGTAACATAGAGGATCTGGCAAAGAAAGTGGATTGGCTCAAGTCCGAAACATAGCTTACAATACTTCAGCTGACCGGAAGATGATAATAAACCAATAGGTAGCAGTTCAGATGAGGCTATGATCCTGACAGATTGTTTAGCACAGAGATTAGCCCTGAGGTTTTGTTCGACCGCTGAACGTAGGAACTGCCCACCAGTATTTGGCCCAATTCCATGAGACTACACCATCACGACGGCATACCCTGTGGGATGGTCGTGCACTCCTCTAACGAGTATTAGTTCCTGTGAAGGTGCGGTTGCTGATCTCAAGGCGATTGATATAGTCACGAGTAGCGCGCCCAGTTAGATGAATGTACCTGAACGGGCTGCGGCTTTTCATTAACAACGTTGAGTCCGCTCGGGTTTACTGAGAGGTGCGCTCAACAGTCTGGGCCTCCGGTCAGTGAGCAGTGTGCTCGATCGAGAACTAGGAAGAGAAAGGTAGGGAGTGCCCGATGTTCACGCCTACAACGCATCGTGCTCGTCAAAGACATGATCGCGTCCGCCATGGGCAATGAGTTGGTATGAGGCATTGCGATCTCGTGAAATGCGATTGTCTCCATCTCGCAGTCGGACGATGCTTTTCAGGTTGGTGATGTCATTGTCTTGCACGCGTCGCTGCTTTGTACTGTGCTCCAATGCTGTGTGGAGATCCCGGATATTTGTTATAGTTAGGACGCTCTCGTACATTGAGATCGGCAGAACGGGCCGTTATCTCAGGCGTGGGGAGAACGTCACCTGGTATTTGGGTATCGGTGACAGCTTTGGGACATCCTGTGTACTCATGTGACGCGTTTCGGTTCTGAGATGGTACGCGGCCTCGTCGCAGTTTGGTGCAGCCATCTCTCATCTGTTCCGATCAGCATTGTGTCTCTAAATAACACCGGGTGTCCATTGATAAGAGCGCAATAGAGCCCGTGAAGACGATCGAACACCCCATTGAGGTATCAGACCGAGCGCCAATGTCCTAGAGCGCGCATGATAGTAAGACACAGCGCGTACTCGACAAGCCTCATGGTTGTGCCCAACCCGAGACAACCGGTTACCCAAAAAAAGGAATAAGCAAAGAGATGCGCGTATATTGAGGCCCGGCAAGAGAGTCTTCGACAATGTTGTAAGCTTCACGTAATACTGCTACATTGACCGGGAGAGCAGGCTGCCCCAGACCAGATTTTGATAATCCCAATGAGAACAGTCGTTCGCCAAGGATGTTCAAGTGCTGGGAGTCCATTTCACTGAGGGAGAACAGACGAGGGCCTGAGAGGAGCTGATTCAAGGAGATCGAAGATGGGGTGTTACAAGCTCCTGCGTGCTGCAGGTGCTGACAAGCTGGGGAGTCTGAAGTCGTACGGTCAACATGCCTTGCGCACAGCAGATACGCGTAAATGTATCATTCAATGCAGGCCAAAAGGAGGCCTGCATACCCTGTATCACCCAACCACGTGCTTGTTGTCTTCCGTGCCTGAGGTCAAAAGGTGAGTTGCGAGAGGTAGCCCATAGCAACAGAGCGGAACCCGACTAATAAGGGCCAGCCACGACATGGAGCATGAGAAGTGGAGTCTCAAAAATCTGCGGCAGACGGGAGCGATCCCATAGGCAGCGATTTTGGAGAACTTTGCAGCGGCCTTTAGGTCCGAGGATGTAGCCTGCAACGGTCAGTGTAGTTGCAGCCTATGAAGACCAACTCTTGTATAAAGCCGTGCTTTGCCCAGGGTCCAGGAGCGATGCACAAATGCCCAAGGACGCTCTCTTGCCTGTTCATCCGCCGGCAGGGCTTGATTGAAGGGAGTGTTGCAACCGGCAAAGCGTGCTGAGATTCGCGAGTCGGTGAGCGGTGTCTGACATAAGGACGGCCGGCCCTGGCTCATTGGGCCTTGCAAATCCGCCAGGCTCGAACACGCGCAACGTCACAGATGTTGTAGAAAGCAGACAAAGGCAATCCCAGCAAGCCGGTCGTGGTGGATGAGATGATGCAAGGTTTCAGGCGCTGGTAAAGAAGTATTTGCAACGGGCCAAGCCGCCGCTAGCCATTTGGGTTTCCTCAGCAAAGGGCAGTCACAACTTTTCACCTCGACTGAACCTTTTATTCTGGTTCAGTTGTGCGCAATATTGTGCTTTTGCATGGCGCAAATGACCGTTCGCTGCACATGACGGCAGATCGAAACGTGTGGTCATCAACGGAGCCTTGCAGCGGAGTTTTGGTGGGCACCAGCACAGGTTGGTGCCCAACGCGCCACTACAGTGGCCGGGCTCCACAGTTCTCGCCCACCTGAGCTGCCGCAAAAGCGGTGGTACCCAAACCGCACGAAGCCAGCTCGAGCTGTCCTTTGAATGGGTACCTGAGGCCGCTGGCGCGCTGGCCTGTCGAAATAAGTAGATCGGGCGCCTCCGGAAAGGTGCAGTGTTTTCTGCTCTCTCCTCGCCCTCAGAACGCTGTCCGTCGCTATCGCAGATCGACTCGATACACCAGCCGCTTCACGTCGCTGTAAGACACTGCCGTTACAGCTCTCGCGCCTGTCGTCTGCTTGCTGCCCAACCGACTGACGTGCAGCCGCCTGCCGCTGTCGCCTACGTCTCGTCCAATCGTGACCCCGCCATCGCTGCAACCGGCCTCCCAAGACGCCGCTGACTGCCATTGCGTTGCGAAAGAGCCGCACCAGAACAGCGACTCAGATCAGCTTCCCCAGCTGTCCAAAATCCGAGGAGTAATTTGAGCGCGCGCATCTGTACTGCCGCGCCATCTTGTATCGCAGCCAGCTCTCCGTCGTGGTTACGACAGCTGCATTTGCACCCCACTAGGACAACTTCTGTAAGCCTGCTCCACGGTCTCCCAAAACGGGTCGCCGCAGCCACGCATCACGCCCCCATCAGAACCCACCACTATCACAGGCCACCTCGCTTGTGTCGGTATATTGGTCTTACCCCCGCCTTCCACTTCCTCTGGCGCTTGGAATTACCTCCTGGACACATCCCACGGACAATAGGATTCTCTGTCATTGCCATCCGAGCTGACAGCCTCTGGTCCCGGTGCCCCTCCTTGACCTCTTTGAGCCTGGCCCGTTCTCGACACTGACATCAGTGTCATCTTCTCTTTCATCTCCATCACTTCTCACAGCCCTCAGCCAGCATGTCACGAGCAAATCAGTGGTTTGTCCTTGGCGATGGCATCGCACGAGAGGTCATCACGGCCGACATTCAGCGCTACCTGGGCCCTGATGCGCTTGTCAGGCCTGGCACAGGATCTGGCGAATACCAGGTTGGACTCACTTGATGCTGTCGAGCTGCGGGTTTGGACTAACAGTCGCGTAGGGCCAACCTGGCTATTGGATTACCGCATACCGAACCCTCACCTCGGTAAGCATGGATATCTGAGAACCTTGACGAGAGCATCGGGCTGACAGCGTCATAGCAAATGATTCAGGATCTGAAGATGGACTCGCAGCGCTGGCAGCAGGAGCGACAGCCAGGCGAGGGACGCGGAGGTAGTCACAGTCCTTATCTTCGTGATACCAAGGTATCAAGAGTCCCTGACGCTGTTCTAGCTTACCAAGACTCGCGCACCCACGCAGCGCGCCAGCACTGGGGTCCTTCGAAACCAGTTGAGCACCCCTCAGCCGCAGACCCGTACGACCGTCAGCCTGCTCCAAGGGCTTCGTCCGGTTATGCAACATCGGCGGCATACGCATCAAGTGATAGCCACTACACAACTGCTCCGGCTGGTTATGGAAACTCGCAATCAGGATATCAGGCTGCACCTTCCTCGGCTGCACCTAGGACCCAGCCAGCGGATCCCTATGCTGGCTACTCCCAGCGTGATCAAGGCTACCAGTCGCAGGCCTACAGCTCTTACCCATCGCAGTCACCAGTAGATTCTTATGGCCGTCCGACCGCCGCCCCAACCGCATACGCCACCCCAAGGTATTTTGGATACACCGACGAAAACTTTTTGGTTTATCGCTAAGCCCCCAGTAGTGCCACACCTGCTCCAGGTTACTACATTGCATCAGATGGTCGACGTAAGTGCCGATAGCGTTGCCTGTGCTTGTCATCGCCGTACTAATACCAGGTCCTCAGAGTACCCATTATCCCAACAACCACAACCGTCATCTCGCAGCTCACAACCTGGATACCGGAAACACTAGGATGTCCATTGTTTGATGACTGCGCAGCAACTGGTGGCAGCCTTCCTGGAATAACCAGCCATCAACCACTGTTTCACCGTCATGTTCTGTGCCCGGAGATACCCTTCTGCTTTCCGGAGTTCACCTGGATCTGAATGTTTTACTACTATAATGGGCCGTTTTCATACCCACAAAGGAGCCGTCAGGAGTTAATCGATTTTATCCGAAAAGGTTTCCGGATAGATCATGAGTTCATGAGCAGTTCATCAACCATCCCGGAGATGTCTAATGCAGTCAACCGAAAGTTAATGAATTATGGCCATTCATCAACACCACTCTGGAGATGCACTTCCGCAGTGCCGCACCCTCAGGATCCTGGTCCCATCCCTGCCTTGGACCTTTTCTTCATCTGTCCAGATGGGTGTAGGCTTGTCTTCCATGGATCCGGATATCTCAGGGAGCCATCTTGCACATCGTAAAGCTCTGCAATTAAGCACACTGTTTGAAGCAACAGTTACCGTCACTGTCGTGTGCCGTCATGTCTCGATCTTCTACAGTCTGAGTCATTGCTGCGTGGTTGCATCCTGGAATGGTTACATTTGTTCTGCATGTATTTGCCTTCGTATGGCTTCTCTTCATCAAAGCGGTATATGTCCGGGGGGTTCTTTGCTTTCCAATGCATGGCGTGCGAGGATCTGGGGGAGCCATATGGTATTAGAATGTCAGTGCCATCCTCACATAGGCCTTCCACATGTGCTGGAAACATATTTTCGGACCTTCACGCAATACACGATTTACCGTCTACCAGCCTTGTGACTTTAAAGATGTGCGCCCTCTCGCTCGGCGCTAATCAAGTGGTGCATATTCCTCTTTCGGTATGCTCGCAGTACCAGCCACTTTACATGACCGCGACCCACGCGAATGACTCGCTAACCCGCTTCAAGCCTTCGGCTGGCGACATCTCGCCCAACCTCAAGTTTTCTACCTCGGCGCATGACCATTGTGATGATCGCTGCGCTGCTCCTACACGAAGGGAAGTTCCATGGCCGCTAAGAGCTCACTTTCAAAGTTCGAGACAGCGGCCGTTCAAGCTGTTCACGATATTATTGCGCTGATCGACACTCGGACACCATCAGCCTACGCTTTGGAGATCTGCACTCTTCACCGTTCTTAGTGTCTCGTCAAGTGCCGAAGCCGACGTTGAAACTGTGGATCGGTGCGGAAATAATGCACTTTCGTGCAGTACGTTGCGCGGAACTGCGAATGTCTGCGAGCATCTCCGTCACGTCTCCATGCTCCAGGAGATGCACACGTGATCGATCACTTCACCTGCAACGAACCCTTTGAAAGTCGAGGCAGTCTCTGATGTTGTCACAGTGCGTGCGCAATTAGACTTTGGACCTTGGTGACGACGATGGGCACCGATGCAGAAGTAACGAGGTCCAGACGCATCTGTGGCACGGGCCTTCCTTCCGAATCACTTGCCATTCTCGTCACTCGACAAGGCTGCAAACGCCTTCTGACGCCTTGTTGAGTGATCGATCCTTAATTGTACTCAGACACACCCAGATCACGCTCTCAATACGAGAGCCAAGGAAGCCCACAGGATCCTCTCCATCTAATCTAATCTTATCACAGCAGAGATCTATGCTGGCTGCTCACTGTACTTACCATAAGCGGCCAGCATTGTAATCTCAGCGATATCGCATCCCTACGTCACCTATCGTGACCTTATCTGCATCCTTCTGCTTCAACGTCCAGGGCCGTTGCATCTACAGGGCAGAACCTCGGCGCGGCTTTCCTCGAACGCCATCATCGCCGGCTGTACCTTTCCCCTTCGCACGGCTTTGTACCGAACCCCACAAAATGTAACCCTAGACGGCCGGCGCTCGACCCTGAACGATGTCGTGCATCCCCGCGATTTCCTGGTACCAAGCCACCGCAACGACCTCCAGGGCTTAGTCTTGATAGATAAACAGCCGGCTTCGGATCAATTGCCATGTATGCCACTTTTGCAGACGATATAGAAGGTGCCGCTGCACGACTGCGATTGCGCGCGCAACACCTGTCACCATCACCATGGTTGCTTTCTCAAGATTCTGCGCTGCGCTGACGTTGCTGGGATGCGGTGCACAGGCGAGTGGAGCGCTCACGAAGCGCAATGACACCGAGAGCTATGCGTCGAACCTGTTGCATGAGTCTATGGACTGGATGGACATGTTCTACGATCAGGAGCGCGCCTACTTGTTTGATCTAGGCTCGAGCGCATTGGTACACGAGACCAGGTCGAGCGCATGGTATGCGGCGGGCTTGTTAGCTAGGAACAGGGCAGACGACGTCGAGCAGGCGGTGCGCATCGTCACCAACATCATTGGCGGACAGTTCAAGAATGCAAGCGTACAGTGGTGAGTGCCTCCCAGCTGCAACTCTGCAAGGCTTCAGCAGCTGACAGAAACAGGTACGGTGACTACCAAAAATACCCCGAAGAACCAACAGTCGGTACTGCGCAGTACCCCAAAAACATCTACAACTCTTGGGATCCCAATTGGCGTGGTTTCATCGGTACAACGTTTGTCATGATGCTTGAGGAGTTCCCGCATCTCATCCCCCAGGAGACGCAAGACTACATGATCGAGAGTCTTGTCAACACCACAATCGGCGACAGCTACCGGGTGGGCGGCGTTGACGATGACAACTTGTACCCAGCGTACAGCAACCCCTCCATCATGCGAGCTTTCGTCTCCGGCTGGGTTGGTCGCAAGACGAACGAGTCAAACATGACGATTGCTGGTGAGACATATGCGCAGGAAATCATCGACCTTTTCAAACGAGACAACACTCTCTCCGAGTTCAATTCGGGCACCTACGCAGGTGTTTCGCTGTTTGCTCTGACTCTATGGGCGAAGTACCTGCCCCAAGACAGCATCATGGGCCAGTACGGCCCCGAGATGATCAAGTACACGTGGACTTCCCTCGGGGAACTCTACAACGCCAATTTGAGGAACGTTGCAGGGCCTTGGGATCGAAGCTATGGCTACGACATGAACAAGTACCTCAGCATTCTCGCACTGCAGATGTGGACTCTGGTCGGCAAGGACAAGTCGCCCATGAACGCAAAGGTATATTCTGATGAAATACACATACATGCACGATACTGACACTTCCGAGCCATGGGCCATGGGTCACAATGCTGACTTCGCCATCGGACCTCTTATCGCAATCCTCGCGCCTTACCACAATACGTTCATCTCCAACACAACCCTATCTGCGCTGTCGACCTTCCCAGGCACCCACAGCGTCAAGACGTCTGCTTTCTCCCCACCATTCGACACCTACCCTCGCAATATCACCGCCTGGATCAGCGACAACCTAACCATCGGCGCCGAGAGCTTCTCCGAGAACGTCATCGGCGGTCCAGCCAAGAACCCTTCGTCCTTCAATCCAGCAGTCGTACAATGGAGCAGGAAAGACGGTAGTGTGGGCTGGCTGAGCTTGTACGCTCAGGTGTATGCTCTGGATGCTGCGACTGGTGAGAATTTCCTCGATCTTTCCTACCCGCAGGGTAACTCCAGCAACGGCTTCTCGTTCCTGGTAGGGACGAACAGCTGGGATGGTAAGCGCGATGTTGCGTCCTGGGAGGATGTGGAGGGTATCAGTGTGAATGTGACGGGCACGGTGGACCTGAACTACACTGTCACGTTCAATGGTGCGAATGGGGGTACTGGAAGTCCGGTCAATGAGTTTGAATTCTGGAACTTTACGTATTTGATGCCGGTGGGGAGCAAGGTTGTGCCGCATGTGAGATTGGAATTTGAGCTGGAGCAATAGGTATCCACGGGACTTTACGGAGCTGTTTGGTCTCCCGACTATATCAGCAGCATAAAAGATGTGGATGTCTGCAAGAAAAATTATCTACAGCAGCTTGCCTCTTCGCTGGCTGGCGGCGCTCCTCACCTTGCTCTGGCAACCTTGATACTGAAGGTACTCTTGATCTACTACAATTTAATTAAGTCGAGGAGACACCGTTACTTGACGCTATACGCGACCCATGGCTCCCAGATTAGATCTGATGCTCTGAGCAGCTAACGCGCCCGGTGCGGCATCTTTTACAGATATCTTGAGTGCGGTCTCTGGTGTCGCTGTTGTCATGATAGCGATACTAGCTTTGTGGATCGCCTTCCTGCAGCTACGCAAGTACCGAGCGCGATAAAGTTGACATCGCAGGATCTATGAGCTAGATGGTTGAGTGTTCAAGGCGAGCTTGCATTCGCTGAGTCGAATAACCAGCTAATCATTTGTAGTTCAAAAAGGCAAAAGACCTACCTCGAGCAACACGCACTTCGCCATGGTTGCTCAGCAGAACGTTCGTCATTTCTGTGGACTTAGGCGTGCGAACGACGGTGGGCCGCAGTGGCTTTCGTTACTCAAGAAGGAGGTCGAGTTGGGGGGGGGGGGGGGGTTTAGCTTGCATCAACAGGATATCTCGCAACTGTCAATGATACGGAGCTCATAGAACACTGCTCAACCACGGCTGCATCGTTGAGCTTGCTGTTGATGTAGATTGCGCGAAACACGAGGTTGGGGTGCACTTTCCATGACTTTCCCACACAAAGACGTTGGAGGCTTGATGCCGGCCCACATGCCTAAAGCAGATTCGATCGTTTCTCAGTGGCACGCGCGTGGCAGTGCTAAGTATGCAGGAACGTTCGACGATCCTTGTTGACCTTGTGTACGTTTCTGTAGCTGCACCTCGCCAATCAAAAAGCGCTTTTTCTGTCCCTTCTCCACAGTCGCTACTTCATCACCTTTTACATCGCCACGTCCAGTTCCACTGCCGTTGGCTCTCTCTCGATAACGACATCAAACCGGTCTTGTTGCGGATCCGAACACAGAGCTTCAAGTGATTCGCCAGACCCTCAGGCTCATGCATGGAAGACAAGGTTTCGCATCAGGCTGAGCAGGAAGGTCCCATAATCTTCTCGATGAATATAGAGACCCAAAAAACCAGTGAGGCGCGCCAGCGATCTCTTTGCAAAATTGGAAACTCACATCTACGGTGCAGACCAGGCGCCTCAGCCAAAGAATACTGTAGGTAATGGTCCGCCTCTGCACCGCGTGCATCATAAACTGTACCAGCGTTCCAGATCAATTAGCAATAGGGTGCATGTTGTTATGTATTACCCGCCATGCGGTAACCTGAGGGGATCAATGTTGATTGGCAAGTTGATCGTGGCCAGTAAGCGAGCCAAGTAGATGTATAGGAACATAGCACCACATGTGTATCTCTGCTACACCAGCGCCTGCCGTGTCCACAAAGGTGAGTTCTGGCCCCATGTCCATCGTAGCTCCGCCAAGAAGTTCCGACGCTTATTCACGAGCCCCACGGACTCGCTCAAGTTCGCGCATCGTACCTTCAGGGAAGCATGCCACTCGAGCTTTCTGCCCCTCAGACGACTCCCACGATGTTCAGCTTACCACCTCCTTCAAGCCTCGCGATCAGCATTTCGGCAACCCTCCTTATACACCAAAGCCGCACCGTTTTGAAACGTTTACATGAACGATAATCTTCAGCGTGATCCCACTCGCGCCATTGACTGTTAGCGCAGTCGCATATTCGACGAAACGTATTGAAGCCTGTGTTTACACCATAGCTCCCTCAGACACAGCCAGTACGTTCTTAAACAGTATATCTGTAGCCATCGGACTTCTTGCACTGCTAGTTGCTATCTTGCAGCTCCAGGAGCATCGACGTCTGCGCCCTCATCTCCAAGCCCAATAAGCTGAGGCCTTCGAACTGGGGCCACTGCTCCCAGGCATGAGTCTGGATTGCTGGATCCGGTGCTCTGACTGACTATGAACAGCGACTTGCTCGTTTCCGCCCATAACATTGTGTTACCATTGCACCGTCGCGCAGGTTCAGCCGAAGAACAACTTCTTCTGCCCCTTCTCCGCACTCGCTGCCTCGACGCCTTTCCCACCGCCACGTCCAGCTCCGCTTCCTGGTGGTCTGCCACGTCCCCTACTCGGTTTCGACGCGCTCCTTTCTTTTGGTGCCGGCGGTGGATTGCGCTCTTCGTTGCGCATCTCGTTCGACAAGTCTAGGGCGAAGTGGTAGTCGATATGCTCCGCCTCTTCCGTTGTCGGCAGGTGGAGGTTGCACTTGGAGCAGAAGTAGGTAGCAATCGTCTTTTGCACTTGGGCCGGCGGCTTCGGTCGGGGCGCTGGCGTGATTCGTCGTTCGTTAACGTGGGATTGTTGATGCGGTGGCGGTGGTGAACTTGAGGGTGGTCTTGGCTGCGCTGAAGGCGGTGTGAGCGCTATGTGGCTATCTCCTTCGGTACCATGTCGATCTAACGTAGGCGTTGTAGGTCTTGTAACGTCGTCGGTGCGTATGTCGTTCATTTCGTCTGCTCCGTCTTGATCATCAACATCGTCTTCTGTCTCGTCTCTTGTAGACTCGCTATGTGCCTTCATCAACACCGCTCGTGCGGCATCAAAGTCCTTCTTCTTGTCGTCTCTTGGCCCGAAGAAGTTGGCGATGTTACCCTTCGTTCGTCTTCTCTTTGCTGGAGGCTCGCCGCTGCGGTCTGAAGACATCATAGCTTTGGCTTGGTCGCCGCGCACAAGGAAGCCGCCAATGCCTGCATTGTTCTTGGGCCCATCTTCGAAGCCTCCCACGCTCAGTGACAGATTGGCGCAAGGCCATGCTCTGCCGTCAACGACCACTTGTGCAAGGAGATTCTTTGCGAGGTCGAAGAGTATGTCTTCTGACAATGTCTTGCCTTGCGGGATTTGTCCTGACCTACTTCGTGTTTGCGCACCTTGTCTGTGATGTAAGACAATGGTCCTGGGCCTCCTCTTGTTTTCGAGTACACCTTCCTCTACACATCTTGAGAAGATGTCTGCGACAAAGATGCGGATCCATCTGACTCCTTGCTCGAATGAATTGATCGATGGTCTGAACGACTTCGCTGATAGCATGCTTTTGATTTGTGTCCGGGTGTTGACCTCGCTGTTGTCCTCTCCGCGGATGATCGAGTACAGCCAGCTGCCCGTATCGTCCCCAAGCCTCTTCAGCTGATCCATGGGTTGTTCCATGAGGTCCTTGACCTTGTCTGTGCCGAACATCGTGACGATCTCGTCGCCCAGCTTGCCACCAAGGTTTCTGATCTTCGTGAACTTCATGTCCGAGAGGAAGTGCTTGACCGCTCGATTGCGAATGACCGTCTGTTGATTGGGCTTCTTGTATCCTGAGCCAAGCTTGGCCAGCATCTTGTTTCGCGCAACTCCCCCGGAGCATGTGTAGTGAAGTGTGTCCTTGATATGTTTCCGCACGTCTCGTACGATCTCAGATGCAATAACCATGCATACATCGTCCCAGTCTGGATCCTTGTCCTCCCCATCCTCCTCTCCAGTCTCGACGAGCGCGTCGGCGGCCCAGTCTAGTACAGTAGTCGGTACCTTCGGCAGTGGTTCTGTGAGGTCGTCGTACGGCGGTGGTCCTCTCAGCATTGGGTATCTGTCCAGCAAAGTGGTGTGGACCTGTGCACTGAGGTCCATGAAAACCTCATCGATACTGGCTTTCTCCACGCGCTGCTCCTTCTCAGGCAGGGCCCCCTTTATGCACTTCAGGATCCTCCTGCTTTCCAACCGATATGGATCCAGGCTGACTTTGTGTGTAGCCATGTTGGCGAACGAGTCCTCATGGTACGCCCACTTCTCGTCGCCCTCTTTCCATGTCGCCACATGCTGCATGATGAGCTCTGGACATTGCTTCAAGGCTTCTGTTGACGTCGCATGCCGGTTGAGACCGAACGCGCGTGCAGGGTAGTTGATTGCTATGAGGCCCTGCCATTGCTGCACAGCGAGAGGCTTTGCAGGATCGATGCCGAGGCGTACAGTCTCGCACTGCGCGTAGAAAGCATCGAGATCAACGTGCGCGATGACTCGTAAGGGTGTTTGCGTGCTGTATGACTTCAACTGGTGCAGTTGCTTGTACGTGAACTTCGATTTCGGGATTCGGCGCGGGGACGTGATCGAGAGCGGGGAGGAGGCGAAGAACGGCGCAGGCGAGGACATGTTGCGTCGTTTAAGACATTTTCGTGGTGCTCTGTACTCGTATAGAAGTCGTGTTATCACTCGTTCTGCCCTTGTCACGATCGTGGTTCGCTCGTTGTGTTCAAAGTCGCAATGACGATGCAGACGCGAGGCGCGTCTTCCCGTGCGCACGTGCGCGCCATTCACGATCGATCAGATCGCGCTTACCATTTTAGGAATGCTACCAGATCACCTTCTCACATTGAGCTGCACGTGCCAACTCAAGCACCGCCTATCGCGATGGGACGCGCCGTCCCAGCATTGGACACCAAGATCACAAGAGCCACACAAGGAAGATGCGCGCTCGGACACAATAGCCTCGCTCTCCAGAACGGTCGATGTCGTCATGATTCCAAGTCTAAGCGACGCCCATGGTGTGCTATTGTGCCTGCATCTTAACATTCCACTTCGCGATATCAGCCTCAGTCAATCAGTCGCGCCGAACATACCAATCCTCAAAACACCATGTCGTTCTTCAACACCCTCTTGAAACCAAAGGTCTTAGCGCCTCTTACTGGCAACGTCCTTGCGATTGGCTCCGCAACATACTATCTCCAATCGAAGATCAATTACAACCTTGAAGAACAAGAAGCCCGTCTGGATGAGATTGAAGGAACATTACGAGGCCACATTGGCCTGATCGAGGACGCGCTGGACAGGGTCGAGAAGAAACCCAATCAGAATCACCAGGAGAAGCTTTACAGCCAAAGAACCAGGGACGAGAAGAAGGGCAATGAGGGGAAATAGCAATTTTTTGCAAAGAGCAAACAATGGATACTCTGCGGCTCGAACGCAGGTCTCTCGCACTGCGACTGTGCGCCCGAAGGTTAATTGCCAGTCGATAGCACGAAGCTGGAGATGGTATATCTACGCCCGGGGCGACGGCAGGGCGCCGTAAGTCTGTGAGCGTCTTACCACTGGACGAAGTTTCCGACAAATTTTTGTAGCAGCTCCACAATAGGACATCAATGTATAATATTACAAGCTCCAGGATGCATTGGGCACTACGCGTCCAATTTCACGTTTTTTTGCCTTGACAAGAAGCCAACCCGGTCATACCAAGCTAATAATGTGCGTCTTCAACCCTTCGATGCGCTTTAGCAATGCTGCCCAGTAAGTCTGCCCGTCCGCAGACACAGCATCATCCTGCTTGTCGCCCTGTTCTCCTTCGTAGCTGCTACAGGCGGACCATTCCCCTGCTATCGTAAGCTCTAGAACCCCCAGCCTCTCAAAGGACCCTTGTTCACACCGAGGATATCTGTGATCGTCACCGGTCGTGTGCCTGTGATCCACCCGTCTGACGATGAGCACTTGAGCTATGGCAGAATTGCGGGCGAGGCTGGAGATTTCTTGTTTGGTAAGATCAACGCTGTGCGCCAGCGATCTACTCAGACAGCAAGTGAGTAGGCACTTGGTAGGTTTTGTGTGAGGAAGCGTGGTGGCTGATCTCTACTCTGCTTTTCTTTCCTTTCTCTGTTTCCAGTTACGAACGTTGGCGGCAAGGGCGGCGGAGTTGCCAGCGCGACGAGTACAGGTGAATGTTGGCAAGTACCACTAGGGTATCTTATAGCGAATCGAGAGTGTTCCTTAACATCGAAACCTGCCCGGGCTCTCATATGGCCAAAGAGGCCGGGTAGAAGCTCACAACAGATTGTAGCCTTCAAAGAATCCATCGATTTGCAACATCCTCTGGCAATTCCTTGAGACCTCCATTGACTTTGGGTTTCAGTGCTGATATCTAGCTTTGCAAGGTGATACAAGATTATCCTATTGATGGAATCGAAGTTGAATTGATGGGCGCGCAGTAATGATTCGTACCGTTGTGTATCGCATGTTGTATGGTAACCTACAGCTGCATGATCAGTTGCTGACACCTTGAAGCAACACCGCTTCAATCGAGGATTCGCCACATCACTCACAGTCGGAGCTAGGAGAGCTAGCCGGATACTGAGAGTGCTTAGCTTGAACTGTATAAGACAAGATGTAAGCCGCTACTGAGCTACGTACCTGCAACGGGTAGCCTTGCACGCCAGAGAGCTTTGTAGAGACGTTGCTCACGACGGGATCGCCAACAATGACGCCGAAGACGGGAAAACTGGGCTCACTCGTCCCTCAAGCTGATTGTAGTGTTAGCACTGAATTCATTGTGCAAGATGGTGAGATATGTCGAACTGACTAGGATCTCGAAGTTTGAGCATCCTCGCGGAATGTCCTCTGGCCTAACACGAACAGGCTGCCCAATCTCAACGTCCTTGTCGGGGAGCTCAGGGCAAGCCTCTTGAGCAAGACAGATTGTGAAGAGAGAGCGCGCAAGCAAAGACGTTTGGGTCATGCAGAGTGGTGTTTGTCTGTAAAGAGAGACTGTGGCGGTCTTTGGTAATGAGCGTGTTCGGAGTGTCGGTAAGAGACCGGGTTTCTGCCAGGAACTCATGCCAGTCGTTAGTCCAAGTTCTGTGAGGCAAGCTGCTCAGATCGCCCACAATATGTCCTTGAGGGTACTGCATCGTGCAATTGAAAGACGATAGCCCCGCTCGAACAACGAATCGACAGTCAGATCGTGGTATTGGGGTGCATTGCGTCGACACTGCGTACCCAGTTCCGCTCCAGTCTAAATTCTGATCGACCAACAAAGGTCTCACTACTGCATAAGCCAACCCACTGGCGTCCGTGTAGTTCAGGGTATAAGAGTTGATCTGATCAGTGGCAGCCACATATGCGCTCCTATTCGCAATGTCGGGTTTCGGATCGGCAGCTGCATGTGAGAGCAGCAATCCAAAACAATTCAAAGTTCTGGGTCATGGTGCTATCATCGGCGGAGAAATACCAGGGTGCCAGACGCCTGCTCATATGACATTCTTCGCCAGACTCTGCCGCAAGCTGTGTTGCACTGACGGCGCTGATTATCACGTGGAGATAGGTATCTGCCAGTTGCACGGCTAGACTGACGTGATTGTAAGCTTTAGCTGAATGATGAATTTGCAGGCGTCTTACCTAGACGTGAGACACAAGAGGAAAACCATGCGACAGGTCTGGAGCGTTTGCGATCCTCGCATCCGCCGTTGATTTCCCACTGGTATGTGTTTGCGCAGTATCGCTCGGCACGAAGATACTAGCATATCTCACAAGAGAAGCATCTCTGCATCGAGAAGACGGATCAAGGTGCTCATTCCATGTGGTGTAGGCAGATCTTCTCTGCTTCCAGACGTGCCGGAAGATGCATGTAGTAGCTGGCCAGCAACTACATATCCATACATCGTCATCATCGCGGCCACCAAGGCAAAACTGATTGTAGATGACAGAGAAGCGACAAATGCCACCCGACCAACAGGAAAGTCGACATAGTAGTCTGTTCGGCTGACCTGCGATTGTCCTGTGCGGCGTGGACAGAGCTCAAGTTGAGGACAGTGTTCGAGATCGATGAGATTTGAAAAGATGCTTGCCAGAATGGCGATCGTAAACGCGACCAACGGCACCACGGCAAGAGTCGCGGAGGTCGCAATTCTGGTAACGTGATAATGCCTAGAGCTGACGTACTCTTCCTCTCTCCTGGACGTGACCTGTAATGGCTGTATCTTGGACATTGGATCTAGTAGATGAGGAACGACATATGTGAATGAACGGATGGCTCATTCTACCGCGACAGAAGAACCATATATAGAGATGATTGCGTGAAGAAAGAAGTGGACAGCGCCTGGTTTTTATTCTGGTACTCGTGTAGCGCAGCTATTGCGCCCTCGAATGGTCAATCCGTGCCAGCGACACCGAGTGACCAAGCCCAAGAGACGCAGCCGTGGTGCTACAGCCTTGTCGCTGAGCGCATCATGAGTAAGACAAGGGTCGGTGTAGGCCTGCAAATTAGCTATTGGAGGCACGAAGAACACAGCCTCAGCGTGCAGCGCGCTGTGCCTTATCGTAAACGTGCCGACAATTCGAGGCAAGCATTTTCGTCTGACGCGTCAGAAGGAGGAGGCTTGAAATCCGTCATGCAGCTTTTGTGACGCGCGGGGCTAGAATCGAGGTGAGTTTCAGAAAGAAGGTCGTCCACGGGTGTAGACGAGACACTGCCAAGGTCGACGCTGGCTCGAAGGAAGGCGCATCGCGATAGCCTAGCGTGCATATTCACAACTTCCACGTGTCGCCACGTTTAGAGAAGCTACCACTTTCACACACGAAAAGCCATTTGCAATAGATCGAAAGCGCTACCGTTGCAGTCTTTACACCAATCAGATGCATCGAAAGTTGCAGAAGAGTAGATCGTAGCTCATAATTCAGTCCTCGTTGATGCTGTTGAGACTCTGAATCGCGCCCAAGCCATTCTCCTACACAATCACCAAAGCAGTCCGACGGGCCCAGGAAGCCACCACTCAGGTAGGGAGCCACCGCCTACTCCCTATCCAACTCCCCAAGCATTTCCCTCGTCGCGCTCAAACTCTGACTATCCCCATAAATCGCCGCAATAAGACTCCCGTCAATCTTCGGAAACTCCCTCTGCAGAATCTCCACATTCATATCATGCTCGTCCTTCCTGCCTCTTGCCTCATAGCTCTGCATGACCTCGATCTGGTGACTCCTGTCCTGGCCCTGCGGCAGGGCAAGATCCGTGCCTGTCCTGCGCGGCGGCAGTCCGGGGGGTACCTCGTAGTTGTTGTCATTCAGGCCCTGGAAGTTCTGCGTCTCGGCGTTGTGGGGAGGGACGCGGAACTGGTGGCCGGAGGGGTTGGATGGGTTGGAAGGAGCGCGAGGTTGCTGAGGATCGGGGTTGAAGTCAGGTGATTGGTATTGCGCCCATGGGTCTGCGTCGTTCGAGTGGCCTAGTCCGGAGTTGTGGCCTGGTGGTGGGTGGTTGGGAGGAGCGTAATCGTTATGCGAGGTCTGGTCCTGGTACGCGGAGTATGGGTTGTGGTTTGAGACGCCGTGAGCCTGCGCGGGTGGTGGGCTTTGGTAGCCGCTGCTGCCGTGGGGCGCTGAGCCGTACTCGTCCTGCCATGGGTTTGTGTTGGAGGCCATGATAGAGGCTTTGGTGATCTTGTAAAGTTTGTGTTCTGTGAAACTGGAAGTCTTGCGGCACGTTGTTATTTTGACCACGTCTTGCTGAGGCTGTGTTGTGGTCAGAGGCCTAGATGCAGGCGCGAGAGGTGACGTATGCTTTCCCCACATGTGGCTCCCCCATCACACAGCCACTCCAGCTCGATCCTGTGGCGCAGGTCAAAAGTTGATCATTGGCCGTTCAGGGCCTGGTCGAGAGATGAAGATGTGAGAAATGCTCTGTGGGTAAATATACACGAAGAACAGACTGAGATTTGAAGTTAATGTCAGAATTGGATTGGGTTAACATAAGCACCCTTGTGGCACGCTACACATCGACTCTGCTCGAGAGAGCTTCACACGCCTCATCTCTTCAGCTCCGCAAATCGCTTCGACAACTCGTCTACATCTGGTATCTTCCCTCCTGGTCCGTTGCTCTTCTTCTCAGCTGCTTTTTGCACCTTTGCTGCCGCTGCACCAGGCAACTTGAGCTTTGGAGCCGGGTTCTCCGTACTTGGGCTCGGCGGCACTACTCTCAGTGGACTTTGCGGCCCTACTGTTCTCGGTGGTGTCGCCTTGACCAGGTCTTCCCTCTCACTGTCCTTCTTCCCGTCCGCTGATAAGGGAACCTCTGTATCAGCTTCTTCTGCCACTCCTCCACTCGGCTCGTCATCATCGTCGTCTGATGAAGCTTTGCGCGCGCCAAATGGAACGCCGTAAAACCGTGCGATCTCGCCCAGATACCCATCGACAAGCTCCTCGCTCGGTGTCTTTGCCTCCAGCTTCTTCAGCACGCGCTCCGCTACGCCTTCACCATCCATAGCGGCAACGGCTACATCCTTCCCGAATTTCTCCACGAGGTACACGCGCACTTGGTGAAGTTCTTTGATCTCTGTGCGCGGCGCAGCATATATTATGCTTCGTACTGCTTCCTCGAGCGCGGGATCGAGCGGAATGGGTGTGGAGGAATGTGAGGGCGTTGCTTGTTCGAGAAGCTGGGAGCGCGCGAGGAGGAGTTCGCAGTAGAGTTCGAGGATTTCGTGTAGTTCGGTTGTGATGTCGCTACGGATGATGTTTTCGACGCGTATCCGTGCAGACTGAAGCTTGCCAATCTGGTCCTTCGTTAGTACTGTTGCCGTGTAGTACGTATCTGGCGCTGCGCCCAAAAGTGCTGGAGCCTGGAGATCTGAGCGTCCCTGCAGGCAGAGCTGGAAGCTCTACACACCTCAAGAAGCTGCGCCATTTCGCGTCTTTGCTGTTTTGCTTTCGCTGTGTCTTTCTGCTGCACCATGCGCAGCCGCGATATCGACAGCTTGAGCTGCACCTTGAGTTTCATCTATGCTGATCAGCTTGCGCTCCGTACTGATGCGATGTGCACGCACCACTAGTGATTGTGAAGGCGCCATGATTGCGAATGTATGAAGAAGAAAAGGGTCGGGAGGAAAGCAGGAGGCCTTTGTCGGCGTAATCGCGATAGCTGGAGTGTGGAGGCAGGTGGGTGAGGCCGCCGAAGCATGGCGGGGTTGGCGCTGCCGAGGCCGACTGCGCCACACATCACTGCTCCCTAGTATGGTCCACCACTTAAGGGCTGATAAGGAACACCAAAATCGTGATTTGCCCTATACTGTCGAATAGGGGTTCCTTCCGCTATTGTCTTGTTCGCAAGAGCAGGACGATTGCGAAAAT
>SWKW01000203.1:0-54165 GCA_011058865.1 Didymella keratinophila
TACGTGGCTCTACAGCCTCATTTTTCAAGTGCTTATTAGGGGGATTATCGGGCGTTACGCGACTCCGGGCGTTACGCGCACGGACACGGTAACCAAGATCCACGATCTGTGGGGTACCTGGTTCCTGCAGAAGTTCGCGGATGTATGGCGATCATCTTCATAGCTGTCAGCTTCTCGGAGTCTGAGGTAGTGCAAGAGCTGCCAGGGTGCAGCGTCGTGGACATGGACTGCCAGATGGACCTCGGAGCCATACATGCTAGGTATAGCGCCAATTGATATCAGTAGTCGTTGCTGATGTGGCAGTAAGTGCGATGTGTTTGTGCGCCTTGCACCCGTTGGGAATTTCACGCGACAAATGTTGGTGTTCGTGTTGCGCAAGAGCTGTCAGGGACACGGTCGCTCCTGCGATCACCAGTTACCATCGTCATCGAAGTTAACGATCTTTCAGCAACTCTTCCCCAACGTCCAGCCTACAACTCCCGCGGCCCAATATCCGAATCGAAGCTCACGCCAAAGTCTTGTTCTCTTCTCCGCTCATCTCATGTCCAATAACCGCTCATGCCGAGGCACACCCTGGACGTGTTCGCTCGTACTGCAGTACCAAGAACGTCCGCGCTCTTGGCAGAGCAACGTGACTGACAGCGGAGTTCTCATTCGCTATGGGGTACATGGAGATGTACAACCCGCCTCAAAACAACGTGGAGGACTTGCGTCTCAACCTTGATCAGGCAGCTCGTATGATGATAGTGGCTCGTGGCTTGAGCCCACAGCAGCCCATGGCAGCGGAACAGGTCCTGGCGTGGTAGTTGCGAAGTTGATCTTGAGCAGTCACAGTGCTGCAATATCGCACGTTGAACGCCAAGTACAGTTGACCGACCCGTCTGCACGAAAGGCGACCAGCCCATGGGTATAGCTGTGGACCCTGGCAGGTTGCTAGCTCCATGGAGTGAACTATCCCAAGATTGTGAGGAGCTCTGAATGCAGGACCGAAGTTTTGGGAGCTATAAAGCCTGGCCCTGCAACTTCCATGGGACGGTATCGCACCTCTTCAGAGTTCTGTGTATCACCTCGTCCTCTGTAGTAGTCGTCATGAAGTCCACTACAATAATTGGTGCTGCAGCTGCCCTGCTTGCGGGTACTGTGTCTGCGCAGAGCTTCCGCCGTCTTGGAGCTTGCCCAACGCTTGGTACGACCACAACTTCCCGAACTCTGATCCAGCTGCTAACAGCATTACAGGCTGCGTTTTCCCTCCAGACCAGTGAGCATGACTGTTGTTACAGCTTCCAACAAGCTTCTGCTAAGCGATTGACCATAGGGCCGACTTCCTCGCTGGCCAGTACTTCGACATCCGTCTTGAGGTCCACCAGCCTAAGAACGGATCTGAAGCCATTGGACTGCCTCTGGACGAGAAGTTTACCTTCTCGATCACCAAGAATGGCAAGACTGCACCGGTCACCGACTATTTCAAGATCCAAGAGCCTAAGCTTGAGAAGTGGAACTTCACTTGGTATGAGGGTGGGTACTCCGAACAATCGCCGAAGTTGGCTTGGAACGCAATTGACAACCTTCAGATCTCTTCGCCCGCGATGCGAACAAGCCCAGCTTCGTCAATGTTGCCTCCAAAGCCTACCGCCGTGTTGCTCTCTACGAGCCTGGCGAGTACACCGCCACCCTCAGCTACAACAACGGCAGCAAGACTGAGGCGACTTGGCTTGTCCGTGACTTGGCCGAGGAGCGCAAGACCAAGAACATCGTGCTCTTTATCGGAGACGGTATGACTACCAACATGATCACGGCCGCACGCCTGATCGGTCATAAGAGCATCAACGGAAAGTACCAGACCACCATGGCCATGGACAAGTTCCCCGTGCTCGGTCACCAGATGACACACTCCATTGACAGCTTCATCACTGATTCTGCCAACTCTGCTGCTGCTCTCAACACTGGCCACAAGAGCACAGTCAACTGCTTGAACGTCTACGCTGATTCCAGCAAGAACGCGTTCGACGACCCCAAGGTCGAGACCATTGCTGAGATGTTCCACCGTCTTACGGGCGGTCACATTGGCATTGTCTCTACTGCTTACATCGCCGACGCTACCCCGGCTGCTCTCGTCTCCCACACCCGCAACCGTGGCGAGTATGGCGCCATTGTTGACACCTACCTCAATGGTGTTCAGAACTACACCTGGACCAACGTCCCCGTGGATGTTATTTTTGGTGGTGGTGCTGAGCAGTTCTACCCGCCGTCGCTCGGTGGCGTTACCTACCAGGGCAAGGACTATTACCAGGAGTTCGCGAAGAAGGACTACCAGATCATCCAGAACCGCACTGCTCTGCTGTCTGCTAAGAACACAGAGAAGGCTCTCGGTATCTTCACCACCTCCAACATGGCTAAGTGGCTCGACCGCAACGTCTACCGCCAGAACCTGAACCAGTCGCTCTCCCCCACCGGTGACAAGAAGCCTGCCCTCGACCAGCCCGGTCTCAAGGAGATGACGCTCAAGGCTATCGACATCCTTGAGGCCCGCTCCGGCGACAAGGGTTGGTTCCTCATGTCCGAAGGTACGTAATTGTCCACTCATCGTTTGATTGACCGTACTTACCATGCCTTAGCTGCCTCCATCGACAAGATGATGCACGTGCTCGACTACGACCGCGCCCTCGGCGAACTTCTCGAGCTCGACGACACCATCAAAGCCACCATCTCCAAACTCAACTCCACAAACTGCCTCAAAGAGACCCTTGTCCTCGTCACCGCCGATCACGGCCACGGCTTCGACGTTATGGGCTCCGTCGACACGCACTACCTGGCCGCACAGAACACAGACCGCAAGCGCCGCGAAGCCGTCGGCGTATACGAGCGCTCCGGACTCAGCCAGTACGCAAACACAGGCAACCTGACCTACACGGACAGCAACTTCCCGTCGACCTGGGACCCGCGGTACACACTCTTCCAAGGTCTGATGGCCGACCCCGATCGTCGCGAGAACTGGTCTGTTCGTAAGTCCGGGCCGCGCGTGCCTGCTACGGAGCAAGTCAAGGGCGACGACGACTTTTATGTTAACCCCAAGGAACCGGCTGGCATTACCCTTAACGGTACCCTTCCGATCGAAAACGATCAGGGTGTGCATTCGCTTACTGACGTCCCTGTCTTCGCCATGGGTCCTTGCCAGGAGCTGTTCGGCGGAGTGTACAACAGCATTAATATCTTCTATGGTATGGCAGAGTGCTTTGGACTGGCTAAGGGAAGCCCGACGGCCAACAGCACCAAGTACTAGAGGTGCGAGTAGGAAAGAAAGGGTGATGATTGATGAGTAATGATGTTGTAGAGTAGATATAGGAAAAGTGTAGATGTAATAAGTATTGCATAATTGAACGTTGCGGCTAATGGCAATGCGGTAATGCTGTTATAGAGAGCTGTGAAAGAGATCCGTAGTCGGTAAAAGTACTCAAGCATCGCGGCGGGCTTGGAGATTGATGTTGGGACTCGAGAACCTGATTGCCTTATGGGTGTGGATATCAGCTTAGCACAATTCAGTGCGGAGCAATGCACAAAGCTTACGCGCGTGCTCGAGCGTTCAGTATTGCAATAACAAAACACTGTTGTAGTCTCCAGTACGTATCGTTGTATCTCTTTTGATCGGTTTTCACGCCACGCTGGGTATCTCAACCTGCTCTCTCTACTCATCTTTCAACCCCCCATCATTCATCCCTTCCCTTTAAAAGTCCTGGTTAATAAGCGCCGCACTGTCGCAAATGTCGCCTGTATTGGTGACCCTAAATTGCGTCTGTCCGCTCACCGTCGCGTTACTCGTCGTGAACCCAAAGCAATGCCCGCCCTCCCAATCATTGCGCTCATCAAACGTGTTCCTCCAGCACACGCTATTGCACAGCGGGTCTGTGCCGGCTCTAATTCTCGTCGCGTTGGCGCGGTTGTAGCTTGCGCACTTGTCGATGCATTCGTTGAGCGTGCTGAACACGCCTTGGACCGAGGTGCCGACACCGTTGATGTTGGTGTATGCGTTGTTGCACAGCTTGCGGTACTGATACGATGTCGCGCCGTAGGTTACGCTGTAGAGCGTGTTGTTCGAGGATGGGCAGTCACGGAACAAGGTGGGGACGGCGCTGCTGCTTGGGCCGACGATGGTGCTTGTTGAGATCACGACGGTGGAGGAGGGTATCGGTGTTGTAGATGACGGTGGGCTCGTGGAAGCCGATTGCGCGCTCGATCGCGTGGTTCGTGAGGAGCTGTTGCTTTCGCTGTTGCTGCCGTTCGAGCTCTTGCTCGATTCACTTGACCGCGAGGCGAGTGCGCCTCCGACTCCTCCCCCTACTGCTGCAGCGACGAGCACAAGCGCGACGCCCAGCAGTATCCAAAACGTCCTCTTGCGCAGACCGCATATTGTCTGTGGTGCTGCCTGTTCGTATTCAGCGCTCTCGTACGCGATCTTGTTGGTGTCAGTCCCGGCGCTGGGGACCGCCTCGGGGGAGTTGTCGGTTGGTGCGTAGTACGGATATTTGTGGGCATCATTCGCGGCGACGACCTCGAGATCAGAATGCGGCTGCGACACCATTTCGAAGAGCACAATGTTTTCTCTTCAAACGCAGAAGATGTCTCAGGGGGCTGTTATCCGCGTGGCGTATGGAAATTTGGGCTTATCTTCGGTGATTCTGTGGTCCTGAGCTGAGCTCAATGTTTGGGGGCCAAAAGTCACATCGGTGATATGAAGTTTGCAGATCGATCGTGGTCGTCATCCAGGTAGCTGTGTTATTTTGTCTGTCTTTGAGGATGTGGTTCGAGGCATCTTTACATGCAGCAATTGTGTTGTTGTTGGTTGACGATTTTTCGAAGATGTTGGTTGGTTGGTTGAAACTGGGAAAGAAGGTACAGCCAAACAACCAGCCAACGGACGTTGCAACAACTTCCAATACAAGCTCTTTCCCGCCCAACGAACCTCTACGATCACTGCAACACGGAGGAAGCCAGTGTACAGTATTCAATTATCAAGCACATCATACGGCGTACGAGAAAGTAAATCGGATTTTAGGAAGACACGCGCAAGTGGATAGCACTACACCAAGAGAATTCAGAGGAAAATGCAATTGGGCTGGAAGCTTTTGGAGATTATCATGGTGTCCCATTACTGGTATATAGGTGTATCACGCTATCATCATCTTCGTAACCACGCTCAGCAATGTTTGCTGCTCCTCCCCAGAGGTCGAAGTATCCGAGTTGGTCTTCAACATGGTCCTGCTTTAACAGCTCCACCCACGGCCATCCTAATAGCCAGCCCGGCGCATATGGAGGCTTCCACGGATACCGATACTGCTCGTCCAGCCCAACAAATCGGCTGTATGGGTGAATGTTCTACAACTCTTGTTTCCTTGCCTCTGCCGCCTGGTTGCGTAGACCGGGCGCCGTTGTCTTCTGACCGCTGGCATCACGGTTCTCCATATCTGCGGCCCAGAGCGCAGCGCCGACGGTATTTGTGAACGAGAAAAAGATGCCGGCGATGGGTACCATCTCGAGGAGGACGGCGGGGATACCAAAGCTATCGATGTCAGTCCGAGGAATGTAAGAGAGAATCTGTTACTACGCACCTGGCATAGGCGGCCTTGCGGCGCTCCACGAACTGGTCCTTCTCCTTCTTGTTCATCTGCTTGAGCTGGAAGTAGCGGGCGTGCGCGGTAGGGCCAAACTTGCGTCCCTGCAAGATCACGAACATAACAGTACCCACAATGGGGATGAAGTTAAGCGGGAGGTACATGAAGTAGCGGATGATGGCACTGGGAGCGAACTTTGCGAACGGCTTCGTTGCAAGCTTACCCAGCTTTGCGATAGGGTCACCACCGGACTTGACGGCGCGCTCCTTCGCAACCAGAGTGGTCATGTCGCGCGACATGAGGGTGCCATCGAAGGTGTCGATAAGCGCATCATCGATGAGGAAGTTCTTGCTCAGTACATTGAAGATGGTCGAGCTCTCGCTGAGCACAAGTAGGCAGGTTGTGACGAAGGCGAGAGGCCCGTTGAAGATGGTGAGGACGGCGGCTTGAGGCACGTATGTCACCACAAACATAAACACCGTCACGCCCAAACCGAGGGAGATCGTAGGAATGAGCTTCGCTGCGAGAGGACGCCATAGCGCACGATGGGTGAAGAAGTACGCGATGCCCTGTACGTGTCAATCCTTGTCCAGATGAAGATCTACGTGCTGGCATGCCTTGAACGGATACAGGTACGCGCCGGAACGGACGGCATCGTTTGCCAGATTGCTGGCCTGGTTGAAGTCCTCCTGCGCAACTTGCCGGACCTTGTCTTGCACCTTTGCCGCTGCTGACTTTCGCTCTGACATCGTGAAGTGGGGAGATGGGGTGTTAGGTGTGTCGGTTGTCGTGGAGAGTTCAGGAAGGTTGAGCGTACAGTTCCAAGGGCGCTCGCCTGTTTACCCTATGACGTCAATCATCGTCAACTTACAAGCTAGCTTTCGCATGTGAACACGAACACGCTGTAAAGACTTCATCTTTACGTGCATGCACATCGATGGCAAGGTGTCGTGAAGAGATTTCGGTTGCTTATCAGCACGGGACGAATTGCCACTACAATTGCGATTGTGTTGGCTGGGTGACGAAAGTTGCAGGCATCTCAAACCACTCTCATTTCTCCGTGGTCGCAAGAGGAGGTTCAGCCACACCTCAAGTTCGCAGCCTCTCGATGAGCACATTTCTGCAGCTCCCAAGTCACATGGTAGGTACCTTCTCAGCTTGGCCGCTGTGGTCGAGACTTCGCCAGCTGAAGCTTGGGGCGCTGAGTGACTTCGTGCTCTTGCGTAATCCGCAACGTCTGCAAGTACCAACGCTCCAGACGCAGCGCTTCCGCAACAGCGGTCAAGCAGCCTGCTTTCTTGTGAGAAGACCTTGGATTCTTTGATTGGATCACTTTATTTCTGTGGTCCTCTCTCCATTCAGCCTATTCTTAGCGTCCAGCAGGCATTCGCGAGCGAGACATGCAAATGCGGGGAACGTCATGATGACGGCCGTCTTCCTCGCAAATGTGCCCCTCAAGCAGCTAAGTTTCGAAGGCAGGTCAAGCGTCGCTTCCTGACATGCTGCTATCCCGCGTTTCTCCACCTATCCCTTAGCATCCAGGAACACCGTGTAGCGCTGCGATGCCCTGTCGGAGCTCTGCAGCTGGCGCATATCCGATCTGTACCTCGAAATCTTCGGCAGTGACGCCACAGATGCTACAAAACCGGTACTGCGCCACATTCACCCCCACAGACGCGCGTGTGCCTTTCAGATCGGCTGGAGATCATTGCGTGATACGAACCGAGTGTGGCATAACGCGAGAGCACCCGGGAGCAAACAGGAATTGAAGCTGAAGGTAAGCTTTTGCTTCTCCACAAAACTAGGGTGGAATGACGCAGCGCCATCCACGTGCTAGCCTCCGCTGTGGGCCGCTTTGGGAAGGCTAAGCCCTGTCAGTGTCAACTAGTGCTCGAAAGGGTCCTGTAGCGGAAAGTGTGGCCAGTGTCTGTGGCGCTTCCAAGAAACCAGACTTGCCAGGGCATGGGGAGAGACGTTGGAAGGTGAGAATCGGGAGAACGGCCGAGATACGTCCGTGCAATCGCATGAGATGCTCAAGGCTGAAGGTCTGGAAGCGCGGAAAATGACGTGACGGGAGCTGGGGCTTGCAGCATCTCAGATCGTGTTGTTTGCGGCCCTACCCGTTAAGGTCAAAGAGGAATGCTGAAACAGGGATTCAGAAGTCTCACCCAGACGTCCCCGCTGTTTGTGGCACACCTGCTGATGCTGGAGCTGGACAGCGAGCAAGAGCATGACGTAGCAGTATGAGGTGCTCCAGCCTTCCAATGGTGATATATAAAGAGCCATTGAGACCTCGACTACTCACCATCACACAACCAAACAACAAACACTCTACACACTCAACCACCTCACCAACACTTCAACAACACCCCAGCAATATACCCCACCAATAAACACATACACCATCAACATGTCTGGCGCTATGGAGAAGATCAAGGCTAAGGTCGAGAACGTCCTTCACAAGGACAAGGACACTACCCACGACACCACCCACGACACCACGCACACAGGTACCACCGGTACACACACCACCGGTACTCACACCACTGGCACCGGTCTCGCCGGCTCCACACACAGTAAGCCTTAAAGCTTCACTTCACCGTCAACATATACTAACAGCTTCAGATGACCCAACTGGCCCTCACAGCTCGCACACTGCCAACCAGGCTGACCCTCGTGTCGACTCTGACCGTCTCGGCACTGCAGGAAACACTGCGGGTGCCGGCGGCGTTGGCGCTGGACAGTACGGTACTACAGGCACACACGGCACAACAGGCAGTGGTCTCACTGGCTCACACGGAACCACCACAAGTACCGGCTCTGGCCTGACTGGTCACAGCACCACTCACGGCAGCGACCCCACTGGTCCTCACAACTCTCACCTTGCCAACAAAGCTGACCCTCGCGTCGACTCTGACCGTGTTGGCCCCGCCGGCAACTCTTCGAGCGTTGGTGGATATGGCAACGAGACTCACACCTCAGGTCAGCAAACTTACCAGACTGATGGCAAGAAACTGCCAGACGCTCTCCTTGAAGATCAATCAAGGGCTGAACATCACTCAGGTGCCGGCTTGACCCACAGCAGCCACACAAACACTGGTAGCGGCCTCACCGGCTCCAACACCCACAGCTCCAACACTCACGGCAGCGATCCTACCGGTCCTCACGACTCCAAGCTTGCCAACAAACTCGATCCCCGTGTTGACTCCGACCGTTACGGCTCTGCTGGCAACACTGCTGGCGCTGGCGGCGTCGGTGCTGGTCAGTACGGCTCTTCCACCGGCACTCACACCGGCTCCGGCCTCACTGGTGGTGCTCCTCACACTGGTAGCCACGCTGGCTCTCACATCGGCTCTGACCCCACTGGTCCTCACAACACTCACCTCGCCAACCAGGCTGATCCCCGCGTTGACTCTGACCGCTACGGCGCCGCTGGCAACACCGCTGGTGCCGGCGGTGTCGGTGCTGGCCAGTACGGCTCTTCCACCACCGGTACTCACACCGGGTCTGGTTTGACTGGCCACAACACCACTGGCTCTGGCCTCACTGGTACCCACGGCAGCTCCGGCTACTCTGACCCCACTGGTCCTCACAACACCCACCTCGCCAACCAGGCCGATCCCCGCGTCGACTCTGATCGATACGGTGCCGCTGGTAACACCGCTGGTGCTGGTGGCTATGGAGCTGGCCAGTACGGCAGCACTGGAACCCACACAGGCTCTGGCTTGACCGGACACAACACCACTGGCTCTGGCCTCACTGGTACTCACGGCAGCTCCGGCTACTCTGATCCCTCCGGTCCCCACGACTCTCGCCTCGCCAATCAGGCTGATCCCCGTATCGACTCTGACCGCTACGGTGGACAGGGTAACACGTACGGTACCACCCAGGGCTCCGGTCTCACTGGCACCAACCACCCCGGCCACGTCGGCAACGATAACGCCAACAAGACCGCTGGACCCCACGGCTCCAACCTCCTCAACAAGCTCGACCCCCGCGTCGACTCTGACCTCGATGGCTCCAAGACCACCGGTGGTGACCGTACCTACGGTTAAGCGACTTGTCTGATGACGAGTGCAGCTAGGAAGAAGGAATGGAGAGGAACGAACGATGATATGATATCCCCATAGTACGATAGTAGCTAGTATCTGGCTTAATGAATTTCAATAATGAACTTCAAGGAAGTCTTTCGTCGCTCACTGTGCTCTAACTTACGAATCTGTCCTTACTTCCTTGACTCCTTACTCGTTACTACTACTGGTGCCTTCTTTCAACTACACGGCTGAACCATCTCTTGCGCCTGAGGTAACGATGATACACTCTACATCACTTATCTACAAGTCATACAAAGAAGAGTACTGGGAAGTCTTGCCGAACATGCTTCGCAGAGTGTATGACACCCGAATGATGCATCATCGCTTACAGGCTCTCGGGATAGACATCGACAAATTCGCTCACGCCATGCTTATCGTGTTCGGCAGCAACGATCATTGGATCCTCTTCAGTACCCATGCCCGTCTTTCCCCCTCCCCGTTTCTTATGCGATGGTAGATAGTTTGCCGTGTGCTGATTGCGAATCCGTTATCGTCTATCAGAACGACTGTTAACTTGGTTGGTTTGTCGAGCTGCGTAATATCAATGTGTTGCCAGTCTATCCACTCCGAAATCTTGGAAGAGCCTTCAGTCGAAGAAAGCATGTAACAGAACGAGACACTTGAAGCTTGCTCGAGGAGAGGATGGATTTCTTTGACTTCCCGGTAGTCCTGATTCATGTTAGTCCATACTTACACCTCGCCACGTCTCACCCACGGTCAGTACGTACTTTCAGTTTGGGTTTCCCTTCCGGTATGGTAGGGATCAGATAGCTCTTGCCGTTCTCAACGAT
Source organism: Didymella keratinophila (assembly GCA_011058865.1). NCBI lineage: Eukaryota > Fungi > Ascomycota > Dothideomycetes > Pleosporales > Didymellaceae > Didymella > Didymella keratinophila. Next base: position 10,492 of record SWKW01000203.1, read on the forward strand.
CGTCTTCGAAGAGTCCATGATCTTTGTTGTTCCTGCGAAGCTTCGGTCGATATGAGCATTGAGATATCGTGTCATGTCGGTATCCTGTACATGAACGTCCTCGGTCCCAAATTGCCACCACAGCGGCGCCATGAACGTTTCTCCGTAGTGGTCGTCATATCTATCCCAGACTGCCGCTTTGTTCGGATTGACTGGATGTCAAAACTTCCTCTGCTCCAGGTAATTGACTCGTTTCTCCCTCATAGCATCCAGTATTCCTTTTTGACCCTTCTGGGTGTTCCGATCCATGTCTGCTTTGAGACTGGACCAACATGCCATCATGGTCCTGGAATGAATCAGGTATTGATCGCGCAAACCCTGTTTCTTCACGAAGAGCGCTAGGCTTGCGTAGATCCTGCATATGTGGCAATGACCCACGAATAAGCAAGTCAACGCAGACGTTATCACCACACGGTTCGTTGGATTCTCAAACTTGATTCCTTCCGAGAGCTCGCTCACGCTGTTGTTGAACTCTTTGATGAAGCCTTTCAAGCGGTCCACAACAAATTTCTGAGTGTCAGCTAATGCATTGGCGGTTCTTCTATGAGAGCAAACATCCACCAGGCACTCCTTCATGTTTGGATTTGTTGATTGTATGTGTTGCTTCTGCGACTCGCAGTACTCATCGAACTCTTTCATCTTTACCATCTGATTTCCGCTGTGTTATTTTGTTGTGGGCTCACAATCAGGCTTATGGTCCCACTGATGATGTTGATAGCTCCAATGATGGGTATCCCAGCGGGTCCTGCCATGCAGCTTCCTAGGGTGATAGCCTGCATCAAGACGTTGAGTGGCTGAAGAAACACCGGCTCGGCATCGAAAAAACCTCCGCGGTGTGAGCTCAGCCATTTTTGATCGGCCTGTGATGCGTATGAGTCACATGAGTGAACAAGTTATCGTTAGGTGTGCACCTTACGGCACATAGTTCGGACTTGATCGTGTCGGACATCCTGGGGTGTTCGAAATTCGGGTGATCTATAAAGGTTCTGAGTCTGGAAACGAGTCCTTGAGTAGCTGAGAAGTCTGTAACATATATGTAGCTACGTCCGCGGACCCCTGTATTGGTTACGCCTAGTGTTCGCCTTGTTGTGTCCGTCTCGACAATTGATGCTAATGACTTCGCCCGCCCCGGCCATATTCAAAAGTGAATGGAATCACTCAGTTGAACGATGGGATGTCCACGGGCCTCGCGTAGTGTCGTAGCCTGGGTGCCGCGTCTGCCACCGTCGAAGAACAAGCAATGAACCGCGTCGCAGCAACTCGAGCAGGCCTAGGATTACCTTTGGTCAAGACCGAGATGCGTCGCATGCTTGGCTATACGAATAGTACTCGGACGCGAAGAGTGCACCCGCAAGGTGACAACGGTGGCGGCGGAAGTGACGATGTGCGCTTGGATGTACCGAACACTGGTAGGTTCCGCCAACGAATAATCGACCGCTCTTTGACTGTGGGCAGATAACAAAATCCATGTACGCGAAGATGCGCAGAACAGGTGTTCTGCTTTCTTCAAGCGCAAGTTCAACGCGACGGCCCAGTACATGCAAACGCCTCAGGGGAAACCCTTAGGATGCATCATAGGCAGTGCAATCACTGTAGTCACCACTTTATCAGGATTTGGCGTCTTTGGCTCGCATGCTGTGAGCCCCATTCTGTTTCCTGGACCGTCGGCGGATTTCTCAGCGAATGATCTGCTGGAGAACTTGAAGAAACGCATTGCAGAGGATGGCTTTCAGATGTCGCAGCAGCTAGATGCCGCAACAATCATGCCCCTAGTCAAGGAGGCATCTGATTTCGTCATGTGCAATGAGACTGAGTTTTGGAATAAGTGAGACTCCGCGAAGCTTTGACAGTAAGTTCCCTGCCTTGCTAACCAGCAGAATAGATACAGACCCACGGTTCAGATTGAAGGCGATTCGTTGTCCAATACCAACATCGCTTTCCAAATCGGGGCGATTGAGATGCTTAGCATTTACGGAGAGTCAGACAGGAGAATGAATCCACCATGGGCGTGGATCATGCCGAGCGATGGGGCGGGTTTGGTTCTCGAACTTGCGCTTGCGTACAAGGAGAAGGTCAGCCTGCAATCTCAACATGATTTGAACATTATGAGCTTACTATCTCAGGGTCCCGATGCAATGTACGGCCATATTCGTGACTACCGATATGGTCGAAGAAAGGTCATCCTGCCGCGCACAGTGGCTTGTGATGCCATCACGACCGCGCTCACGACGCTGTACTCGCCGTTGGAGGATGAGACAAAAGCCGAAGCGCTGCAACTAGAATAGCTTCGGTTTGCTTCGATCAACGGACACGTTTGATGTTCAGAACCCATAGAAGAACGGAGACGCAAGGGTAATATTCAATCTCGAGGGCTCGCAGCGAGGGTATGGCAATATCACCCTTGTAGACGAAAGAGAGCAACCTCGAACTAGATCGTGGTTGTAGTCGTAAGCAGCAATGCTCACACCTCAAAATCATGAACAACGTCTTTCGCCGTACTTCCGCGGTTGTCGCGCACGTCGGGATTGGCACCAGCTGCGATCAACCACTTGTAGAAGACACGACTACCGCTCGTGGCAGCAATGTGGAGTGGAGTGAGACCGTCAGCACCCCTCTTGTCAAGACTAGCACCTTTCGAATTTAAGGCTTTTCCGATCTCGTGATCGCCTTCCTGAGCTGCGATCATCATAGGTGTCCAACCATCGCGGTACTCATTATTTGGATACGCGCCTCCTTCTAACAAAGCACACACTGTTGATAAGCTGCCTGACTTGATGGCGTGATATAGCGGTGGATGTCCGTGGCCAAGGTCGAGGTTCGGCAATGCCGGATTTGCTTCGTTACCAAGTAGCTTGACCACCAAGGAGGCGTTCCCTTGCTGGGCGGCGAGCGACAGTGGGAGTAGGCCATGGCTGGGTACATTTGGATTGGCGCCCGCTCCCAGAAGCGTGTCCAGTATCCTTTTATCGTTGTCGTCGCCGACCACCGCTGCTACCAAAGGACCCCATCCGGCGGCGTCAACGCCAGTTGCATCAGCACCGAACGCAAGTAGCAGGCTGACGAGCTCAAGATTGTTTCGACGCACCGCTGTGACCAATGCAGAGCCAAAACCCTCTTCTTTGCAGCATGCATCGATGTTGGCCCCTGCCTCGCAGAGCAACAAAACCATCTCAACATGTATGTTGTCGACAGCTAAGATTAACGCGCTGTTGCCTGACTTGTTGAAAATGTCAATCTTAGCACCTGCTTCAATCATGACGGCAGCAGCTTTGCGACTGTCAGAGGCTGCAGCCACATGCAGTGGAGTCCAGCCTCTTGGATCTGTTGTGTTCCGATCTATGACGGCCAGAAGGGCCCTGCACCATTCTTCATCATCCTTTTGTGCTGCAAAATGTAACGGATACTCGGACAAATCCCCTGCGGCACTGGGTTTGACGGTGTGCAACAGTTGGTAGTTGAGTTCTGAGATCCCCTTCCCGTTCATGGGATCTCTCGATGTTGGATTTTCGTGCAGTAAAAGCCAATCACGTCGCTCGGCCTTGTAATACTTCTCAGTCTGCCCAACGGCAACCGTGAGACATACCCAAGCCTCCTGATCGTCAGCCAAAGTGAATCTCTCCACCAATAGACCAACGATCGAGAATCGGCGATCGTCGCAGACGTCAAGCCTTTCGTCAGTGAGGAGATATCCGTTGCCGTCTCGGACGGCCTTTTCGAAAAGCGCAATGCTTTCTGGAGCATACTTTGCAGTCTGTTCGCTGATCACAGCGACTGACTGACACTGCGCTTTGTGATCGCTGTCCAGAGCTAGGTATAATCTGTCTGGCTCTCGTTCATAAATGAATTTGACCTTGGTTGTCAACCATGCGCGTCGTAGGCCACGTAGCCTCCAGGTTCCGGGTTCGATGATTTTGCAATCCTTGAGGCCGTTGAAGACCGCAGGTGCCCATCCTGGATACGAAGCTCGCAGTGGTCCGTGGAACAGCACCAGACGTGATGCATGTCGCGTTTGGGTCGAGTACAGTTTGCGCATGGCTTGCGTTGTGCTGTAGTGCGGCTTCCACTCGATGTTCAGCGTTGGGAAGATTGCTCGGGCGTAATCCAGCTTATCCCACGCTTCACGATATCCGCAGCCTATGGCTACGTCGGGGAGCGAGATACCATTTTCGTCATTGCGCTGCAGACGAAGAAACGTTTTGGCAATACTCGGATACTTGCCATGAGCATCTCCTTCCCACTCTTGCGGGAACTCAGCAATGGCCTTGTCCTTCAGATGTCGACAGATAGCACTGAAACTGATGGGACCCTTCTTCGTCAAAACGACAGCCATCTTAGCGAGTTTGATCTCTTGATACGTCCACATCCGAGTGAGCCAATCTGTTGTTGAGTTAGTATGGATGATCTGAGCGTGTTAAAGCGTACGCACTTCCGAGTGAGAGCATGATCGCTACCTGCACAGGATCGGTTGAGTTCAACTGGAGGCAGAGAGCATCAAATATCAGTACCATCCGTGCTTCCCGGTAGGTTTTCGCCATTGCGTTGATGAGTTTGCCTTTAAGCTCCTCCTCCAGGAAATTGAGCGCCCGCTTTCCTCCTGGGATCGCAAGGCTGTCTGTCCACACCCACTTGATGCCCAGAGGCTCAACTTTGTCAAATACTTGATGCAGAAGATCTCGATGCAAGCCACGGTTGTCATCATCGGCTCCCAAACCTTGAGACCAGACGTGGGATAACGCAACAAAACCTCCCGGAGGATTGGTACAAAACATCCCGCTCCTATTGACACACAGAGCGCCCATTTTATGCACCGACTCCTGAATGTCTTCGAAAGTAGGTTTGACAAAGTCTGTAGGAAGCGCGACATGACCCGGAGTTTGCCGGGTCGTAAACGAGATCAAGCGGCTCAGCGGCGCACCTTGCGCAACAGCCAAGTTGCCAAATACTTCATCCAACTCTTTCTCTGTCCAATAACACAACTCGTTCATCGAGTTCGATTGTGCAATGGGCTCGGCAATGCTTTTGTTCAGCAAATACTGCTTCACTGCACGGTTGTTGGGCTGTCGGGCCTCGCGTCGCTGGTACGCTTGGAGCGCGTCCATGATCGTCGTGAGATCGTATGATGCCATGTCAAGGTAGCTCCAGCAAAGAGCCGAATGACCGAATCAACAAGCGAGGGAATGGGAGCATCATATATATGGTCTGCTGTACAGTCGCGAGGCTAAAATGGGGGGCGGCCGCATGCCCGATCCGAACCGCACCGGGGACAGCCATTGATACTACATTTGGCTGAGGTTGACTGCCTGATGTGATGTGGGTCGCATGAGCTGAGGCCTGATGCCCTGTCAACATGCCACCTTTTGGGTGCGCTCGCTAAGCCCTGCAAACACGTGCTACCTGTGGTGCCCGGGTCAAGCATGATGCGTCGAGCAGGCAAGTCATGCTAGCCAAAATCTTGATGATTGAAGTGCAAATGCGAGATACATTGGATGCGGTATGGGTATGCTGACATAGCGTCAAAGATCAAAGGTCTAGCCTTGGTATTCCCCGGCTTCGGCAGGATGCGCTAATTGCGTAAGCTCTGCAGGCAACTTCAGCCGTCTACAGATCTGCAGTCTCCACCCTTCTGCTTGCCCAGATCACAGCACGGGGGTGTGCTGCTACCTCTTGCCAAACGAGCAGGAGATCGAATACAACACACGTACAAATATGCGGATTGTCCCTCCTTCACCATCCATATTCACCATGGCAGCTCAGCTCCGTCAGGCCCAAGGAACTTGCCGTGCGTCTTATTCAAAGTAGCAGCGCTGACCTGTGAAGATTCAATCAATATCCAGCCAAAGTCGTTGCTAAGGTGTACTTACTATCTTCAAGACGTCCTGACAGCTTTGCTCGACTGAGACGGCCTGCCCCGCGAAGTCGAAATCGATCTTGTCCTTGACACTATTAAAGGCGATCTGAGCCACGTCTGTTGTGACAATGCTAGGAACCATCAACATCAACAAAAACACGCTCGGCCTAGTTCTGCCTACCCTGGATGTTGTGACCAGACGATAATGTCTTGTTGTTCGAGAGCCAACCACCTGAACAAGTAATTCCCCAATGCCTTACTCGCACCATAGGCTGAAAGAGGCGCCACAGTGTTCATGGCCGTCAAGCTTCCTCCGAGGCTAGACATGTACATGAACTTGCCTGGAGTATCACTGCTCGACCTTTGCAGCAGAGGCGCAACAGCCTTGAAGAGCTCCAACTGACCGTACGCATTGACGTCGAGGAAAGGCTGAATATCGCCGATACTTATCCCGATGAGGCTGGGGCTGACAGCTGCCACACCGGCGTTGGCAAGGACTACATCGAGACGGTCGATCTTGCGATCGGCCTGCAACGACGCGATGCCACGTTCGATACTGTCGACGGAAGCAACGTTGATTTCGATTATGATAAGGTGTGAGCCTGGCGCTTTCGGAAGTGAGCGAAGCGAGTCCGCAGAAGCAGTGTTGCGAACTGCTGCCATGACGGTAGTATTGGGAGAGTTCAGGTATGCTGCAACAAGGCCCTTGCCGATACCTAAGATCCAGTCGTTAGTTCTGTGCAAGTGGGGGCCGATACGATATACTTACCGCGGCTCGCACCTGTGACGAGAACATGAGTAGTTGAAGACATTCCTAAGGGTTGAGGCAGTGACGATAGAAGTTATCTGACGGATTCGCTCTCCGGCGGCAGACGCTCGAGTGCTCTATACTTTACGCCGCGTAGCCTATTGCGCCAGCCGCTTAGCCCTCCTTCCTCACATCTTCGCATCGACCCGGCAGACCATCTTCATTCAGCGCCAAAGCTTCCAAGCCCTGCAATCTCCAGCTCTGCAGCAGGTAATGAGCGCATGCGCACTGTACAGCATCCAAAACTCTGTAACAAAAGCCGTGGTTCAACAGGTCATCCAGAGCAACGTCCAACACCTGCTCTCAACAACCAACTCATCAACATCCTCGACTCAAGATCTCCTCGCCGCGTTGCAAGCGCTTCTTCTATATCAGCTCATGCGTCTGTTCCACGGAGACATCCGACTCCGCGCCACAGGCGAAGCCTGCGAATCCACAGCTATTCTCTGGGCAGAAGGACTGCGCACACGTGCCTGTGCTACCACTCTACCACTCAATCCGATCTCAAAGTTTTCCAACACAACTCCCGATTGGCAACTGTGGTTGTTCCACGAAAGCATCCGGTGCACGGTCCTAATCACGTTCCTTCTCCGCGGTGTATACAATTACCTGAAGACCGGCACCGACATACCCACCGTAGTCGGGGTGTACTTTACCGCACAAGCGCGGCTGTGGAACGCGCAAAGCGAAGTCAGTTGGGCTCGAGCGGCGGCGCAGAGTCCAGAGCTGCAGGTCTTCGTCAATGTGTGGGATTCGATGATGTCCCTGGCCGTTCCGAATGATCTGGAAGAGCTCGGTGTGCTGGCCATGAGCATGCTGTGGGGGTTGCCCGCGACGCAGATTTGGTTGGGCTACGAGTGCAGTGCGAAGTATGGCATGACTGAAAATAAACCTTCAGGGGGCGATGTCACATGTTGTTGGTATAGCATCATCCGCAGTCACGGAAACAATATAAATATGCAAGTCCAACCCGTGTCGATGTGGGGTCGAGCCGTCTCAGGTTGATTCGCAAAGTGGCGGAGGCTTCGAGGCTGATACCTCCAATCTGTTGTTTTGCCGGTGGTGATCAGCCTCAGAATTCTCACTTTACCTCGCAGCGACTAGTCAGTGCTATATCGGCTCCATATTCACTTGGTCCAAACGATCGAGCAAAAGCTACGTGCTGCTAGGTGACGAGTCAAGCCAACGACCAGGCTTCATCAACACGTTACAAGAGCTTGCGCCCAAAACAATCGAGCTCTAAAACGGGGAAACAGTCTTTGCTTATACCTAGAATCAGCAGAGTCACCGGAAAGCTGCATGCTATGGTAAGGGAACGGTCATTATCAAACTGCAGCATGAAAACTCGCATGTTATGGGCGAGAGATGAGGGGCAAAGCGTGGTGAAGACCTTAAGTATTGTCCGATGGACCTCTTTGACATTTCCATGCCCGTTGTCTATAAGTAAGGTAGACAAAGTGCGTCTGTGCGGCTACGTAGGGAGGGTAAGGCACCATCACCAAACTATCTGTCGCGATATTTTGCTTGGGCGCCGATGGTGCTGGTGGGTTTAGTCTGCCTAGTCAGGGCCTATTGTCGCTCGCCATGAGAACAGGTCACACATGATGCAGTGGCCGGCGTCTCTCTACTACGGGATCGAGTCACTCACACACGATCTAGTGATCGAGACACTAGTCTCTGGGGTTGTGTTACAACAAAGTTGGAAGAACCAACGAGTGACTACGCCACGCTGGCGCAGGGCAAATCCTCCCGAACTCTGCAGAATTCTGCAGAATTTCGCGTTGATATACCAATAATAGATTTCAAGTTGTACGCGGAATAGGTATGGTCTAACTCCCTTTTCGCAGCACCCGTCCGAACGCCTTGTAAAGACATCAAACGCCCGCTAAAGTAACACGATCATCTGCACGCCACCGGCCACTCGTGCCATCACTCTATCTATCCCCCAAAGTGACAGCCGCCACACCACCAATCGTCGCTCCGATCCCCACGCCCGCAACCCCTTGCTGCGCTCTTGTAAACCTTGCACTCTCGCGATAGCTCGGCTTAACAATCTGTTCCGGCTTCGCAATGCCCATTCTGCCTGGCGGCGCGTCCTTGAGCTGCCCGTACCTGACCCTCCGGTTACCGACTTCCTTGAGCACCTCCTCGAACTCGCCGTGCTGACCGCGGACGTTATCAGGCTTGATGATCGGGGCATTGAACGCGTTGGCGATTTCGAGCGGGCCCAGCGTGACTTTGCGACCGAGCTGCCAGAAGCCCCAGTACACGGGGAATACGAGCGCGATTGTGACGAAGGTAGCGACTAGAGCGCCGGCGACGTAGTTGAAGTCTGTGTCGTACTCCTCGACGATGCCCGTCACGCTGGAGAGTGCTGTCTGGGATGCCATGCCTGCGGCGGCGCGGAGTGTTGCATTTGTGGTTGGCTGGCCCTTGAGGTAGAGTGCCGCGGTGAAGGACAGCGTATTGATTTTGCGCAGGAGCTCGATGGCGGGGTCGTCAAGCCCGGGGCGGTCGATGTCGTACCAGCACCGTGAGAAGCTCTCCTCTTTGTCGCCGTCTGCGAAGAACATGGTCTGCGCTTGGCCGCCGCGGAGTCTGATGTCCCAGTTTTCGGTGTAGGTGAGATCTGCGGAGGAATTATAGAGGTTATTGAGAACGTAAGTTAAAGCACCAATGGTAGACTCCTGGCCAAACTCTTCTCTCAAGTCGACGTATTCGACAAACTTGAGCTCGTCGATCTGCCGCTCTGTAATGTTCGTGCCGATCGGGTGTGTGGTTTTGTCTGTAAAGAACTTAACGTGGGTGACGATGTTCTTCCCCTTCAGCTCCTCTTCCGAGGGAACCATGACTGTGACAGGGTACTCGACGATAGCAGGACGGATCTCGCAAGTTCGCCGAGTAAGGGTACCAGGGCAGTCATTGCTGTCCGCGCCTTTGTGGCTGTCGACGTACAGCATACTCATGTTGATGCTTGCGTACGGCTTGGTGTCGGTAGCCCAGGACGAGTTGAAACCGATATTCCACAGTGGATATGAGGACTGGGCGCCTCCAAACTGACTCTGATGTTGCAGCCCATAGTTGACACTCTCATTGGTAGAGCTGCAGTCGAACGCGAAGCCCAATGCCTTGAACGAGCCACTGCATTCCTGTCGGAACGGGCAGTCAAAGAACGAGGCCTTGTTGTCGAGGAGATCGTGGACCTTGCCATTAGCGATCTTGCCGTTGTAGGCGTTGATCACACTTGCCCAAGCTGAGTCAACAGTCTTGATTGTTCCGTCTTCACCAGGTATGCCGCCACTGCTCGACGGCCAATTGGTCTCCAGCCAACCAGTGACCGTCACATTCTTGTAGTCGACTTGCTGTGTCACGATGGTTTTGGTGGCCTTCTGGAATAGGGTACTGTCGATGACAGCAAACTTTGTCATCAGAGCTGCAAGTGCGACGATGTTGAAGTGTTTGCCAGAGGTCATAATGGAGTAGAAGCTGTACGAGTAGGCGTGGTTCCTGTGCAATGTACTGAGGGAGCTGCCCTGCATAGCCTTCCGCCACCACGCGATGGCAAGACCTTGGCTGATGAATGTGATCAGGCCCAGATTCGAAAACTGGTTGGCGATGTTGATCAACACGTTAGGTTGAATGGGGAAACGTGTGAACGGCCAGTCCTTGACACGCTCTTTGTTCGACGCTCCCAGGACAGCGACAGCCATGGAGGTCGCGATGATCATGATGACAAAGCCTGAGAAGCCTATCCACGGGAACTGCTGGCGGAATCCAGGTTTCCAGTCGATGCCATCGTCGCTGCTATCATCGTTGACTTCGGCGGTCTCGACGTTGGGTGCCTTCTTATACGAGTCTGATGATGATGTGGATGTGTCGTTGACGCTGCCCTTCTCGTTTGTACTCCTTGTGTCGTTCGTACTCTGTGCGGGCTCGATGGTATCGTTGGCGTTGGGCGTTGGGGGCGATGTCAGCTTTGCCAAGGTGTCTTGATCAGTCTGCTTGTGTTCGCTCTGTGCAGGTGTCGTGTGCTCCATTGTGACGGCTGAACTCAGTCAAGATAAAGGGTGGAAGAGGAAGAGAGACACTTGAAGTGAGGTACCAGGTACCTAGCACGGTACGCCTTGACGGCACGGATGAGGCACAGCGGTAAGACGTGGAAATGAGGTGTAAGACGAACAACAAACCATCGCATGGCCCCCAAACTAAGGCTTTACATATAAGTCGAGCCTCGGATCCAGACGTTCTTAGTCTTCATCGCAGGCGTCCATGCAGAAGCTGAAAGCTGATCTCGCAAACCGTGCATCAAACACACTGCATCCTCGATGTTAGTGTGGCTGTGGATTGGTGATAGGCGATTCCGTAGGGTCGGTGCGGGCGCCACGATCCGCAACGGGCCAATCGCGCCAACGTTGGCGTGGAGGATCTCAGCTGAAGCGCCATGACCAGCACACTTCCCGGGGAAGCTGCGCATCCAGCTCTGGCGATTTTCTGCATGTGGGGTGTGTCTTGTGCTGAAAGTTGATGGTGGACTTTCTGGCCGCAGAGCCAAGACACCGAGTTTGTGCCGCCAAGATAAGGCGTGGACGGAATAGTCTCTGCCGTCGGTGAGCGCGAGCATGCTGCAAGTTTGTCAATGTTTCGCTACATCTGTCCGTTGGGCTAAGTAGACCGAGGGCTCAGCGGGTTATGAGACAGCCCTGACTGTGTATCGACAGTCTCCTAGATTCTGCGAGGCTGCTCAGTGATCAGAGTCTCTCTGAAGTACTGGCAACGGTGCACCTTGTTTGTGCAGGGGTGGCGCTTACCATTGAGGCGTACCACGGATGATGCCGCGAACGTTGGCTTTCATGCCGGTGACAGTGGCTGCATTTGACGTGTGCTGTTCGAGATCGGGCTGTCTTGAATCGATGGTTTGTTGACAGCCACGTGGCGCTCGTATCTAAACTTGCGAGCTTCCTCTCGATGGCCTCAAATTTGCACACATGGAGAGAAAGTACAAGTGCGTAGAAAAGAACCGTCCGGTACAGAGCGTCGCACGCATTGCGAGCCACTCCAATATTCATCGCTAGCGATGCTGCTATCCGTCGATTGTACAGGGTGTTCTACATGTGCTGAGTACAAGTCTAGAATATGTCATACATACAAGTACAAGTCGGTCATTTGCTTTACTCCCAGCGCGTCTCCTTCTTCAGAGGCTTCTCCCAGTCCTTAACGTGGTCAGCGATGACCTTGGCGGCCTGATCGGCGGTGAAGTTGCGGCCGATAGCCTCGACGAAATCGCCCTCAGGGTCTGCATAAGTCAGCTTCGAAACCTCATCTTCGATGTAAGGCTCATCCTGCGAGCTCATTGCGACTTACCCATCAAGTAGAAGTAGATGCTGTGATCCACGAGGTAGTCCTGCCCGGGTGCAACATCCTTCGGTGTGCTGAAGTACACTCGGTACGCCTTACAGGTATCCTTGATCTGCTCGTGATTTCCCGTCAACCCAATGAAATCCGGGTGGAACTCCGCAAGGTACTCCTTCAAGACCGCAGGGCTGTCTCTCGCAGGATCACATGTGATCATGATGGGCAGAAGCACATCGCCGCACTTCTCGCGAACCTTCTCGTACATGAGAGCCATCTTGTCCAGCTCATCCGGGCAGATGTCCGGACAATGTGTGAAGCCAAAGTACACAAGCGAGTACTTGCCCATCATGTCGTTGGAGCTGAAGACCTTGCCGTCTTGGTCAACGAGCGAGAAGGGCCCGCCAACCTTCGGCTTGCCCACACCTTTGGTCTGCTCGGCTATCCGCTTGCGCGCCATGCGCTCCTTCTCGTATGTGAAGTATGCCCACAAACCGCCGGCAGTCGCGATGAAGAGGAGGGCCGCAGTAATGTTAAAGGGACCACCCTTATTGCGCGCTTTGATTTGATCGATAGTCTTGAGTGCCGGCCGGCAAGAGGTGCTCGAGAATTGGCGCCGTGCCTCGCTCGTCTGCTGGGCCTGGCGCAGGCATGTTCGTGATGGTGCGGCGGCTTTGGCGGCGAATGTGCGGGCGGCAAGGCGCGAAGTCGAGTTGTTCTTGAGCGCGATCGCAATGCGCGCGGTGCATCTGCTTGGTGCGGCCATTGTATCTGTGCGTAGACGGGGTATTGTGATGGCAGTCGTGATGGGGGAACTTTTTGGAGAGCTTCATCGATAGGCACGGGCCACATCGCATGACATATCCACCACGCGCCTCGGCCTGCCCTCGACTGTACATCAACATCGAATGATCCCATTCAAATCGACCAATGGGATACACCACTCACGTATACACCGGCTAAACCCATGTACATGGGCTTGAGCTTATTTCGACGACCATGAGACGCGTGGCAAGCGTTCGATTAGGGCAATGACATGTTTCATGTGTAGGCACAGTCTTGGCCGTAATGCTGTAGGGAACCTCTCAACGTGGCTGAGGTCGTCGAATTCGTAGGTGATACAGAGTAAAAAGCTGGGGGCTCTGACTCACGCTGCTGAAGGATGAGGGCGATTTTGACTGTGAAAACCGCAGTTCGGTGGTGAAGGAGAAGGCAGGCATCGGCAGGAGACGTTCGTTGATAGTTCAGCAGGTGCTCCCAAGGTATCGTGCATGCTCCTGCCCTTTTGGTGTGGAAGACGCGAGGTGACCATCAGTGGCGACCTTGCACACGCTACTGCCTGCCTCACCTCTGCGCAGATTCACGCAATGCTGACGACTGCCCAGGTGAAGAGCAGTAGTCGGACGACCAGACGATACAACAAGATGTTTGATTCTCGCCAGTGGCAATCTTGTTAGTGATGAGCAGGCACCGTCCTCGCTCACGACAGGTCTCCATGTGGAACGGACTGGAAACCTTGACCGATGTGACACCCAAACGGCGGGAGAATCTCCGAGGCCTTCATGAAAACCATGTCTAGAAGTGTGAATTTCAACGTTGTAACATCTCTAACGTGGTTCCCAAATACAAACGGTTCACACAGTTGGCAACAGAGGCACGTGGCAAGCATTGGCACCCTCCCGCTTCACTTCAGACTCACTTCACAGCCGCTTCAATCTGCTGCGATTACTTGCCTACGTATGCTGGACTGCTTCCTCCGATGGCCATGGGTGCAGTTCCTTCCACACTGCGCCAAAAGAAGGAGCTCACCTTCCCTCGACAACTGGTCATATCCTCACTCACTGTTTTTACCGAATCCTGCGATGTCTCGGCACTGTATTGCTCTGTCACAGGCGCACACTGATATCACACCGCTATTCTCTCCATATTCAACGCGCATCAGCATGGGTCTCACCCCGGATTACCGGACCCAAAAGCAGTCGGTGTTACACAACGACGTCGAGGCGGGCACCGGGCAGCGCAGTCAGCACCGGTTTCTGGCAGATGCATCAATTTATCGATTGCGCCCTTGCTCTTCACAAGAACGACGATGATGTTCTTAGCTGAACAGGGAGCCGCTGAAAGAGGCAGAAACAACCACTCTCATCAGTGTGAAGGCCTGAGTATTGCAACAGAGTCAATTCGCGCTAGACGTTTGTCGACTGCCCTTTGTCGTAATGATAAGGAGTTAAGAAACTAGTTCAGCTGAGCCTCGGTGTTTCTCAACGTCAATTATTTTTGTTCTGCGTTACGTCACGCATGTCAAAAGTCTCGGCATCAACTCGACTTGAACCTCCGTACGCCACAACTAAACGCTCTGCGCCACACCTCTCCCCCAATCAGAATCGCATTAAATCCGCCATGCTCGGCAGTTGCTCTTCTTCCGAGGCGCCGACAAACCCGCATCGATGAACCGAACGTATGCACCGTTGCCTCGAAGACGCGTGCGCGGAGTTTTCGTCGCCTGCAAAATGTTAAAGCCGGACATTACAAGGGTTTATTCCCAAGGGCGAGATTGGCCGCCAGGCTGCAAGGGTGATATAGGGCTGCATACTTCGCTGCAGAGATGGCGATAGCTCCTCCTCGGTATTTGAGAGGCGTACTTATACTGACGTAGCGTCTGCGTATCTGGCAATAACAAGTCTTACCACGCAGCTCTCCTTAGCTACTTTGTCCTGGATTGTGCTCGCTCGTCTTGCACGAGTCAACCCAGCATGGAGAACGTCCGACGCACAGCATCTCGACGCTCGTCAAGATCAAGACCGGACAACCCACCACTGCACCGTCTGCTTTCCAGCCACCACCCAGATGACCACTCAGTGTACCATCATGAAGACGGCGACGGAGTGCATGTCAGAGACGATACGTCATCACTGCACAAGACTGAAACCCAACGACAGGAGGCGGAAAGCTCGTCGAGTGACGACGACAGCAGTGTCAGCAGCACGAAAGAGAAGAGGAACAGGGACGAGGCTGAACGCGAAGATGAGACCACATACGAAGAGATAAGAGGAGGCATACCGTACGAGCACGATGTCGAAGCAGGGAAGCCTGAGCTGGAAAAGAAGAAGAGTAACAGGAGTATCAAGGACCCAAATCTTGTGAGCCTCCTCAGCAACTAAACATGCCCGCGTACAAGACTGACAAAGCGCAGGTCACATGGGAATCAGCCGACGACCCTGCAAATCCCAAGAACTGGTCTCTCAGACGCAAATGGGCCGCCACCCTGATTGTATCCTGCTTCACCCTCGTCTCGCCCATCTCCTCATCTATGATCTCACCCGCGCTTGCCTCAATCAGCAGAGACTTCAATATCACAAACGAAGTTGAGGCGCAACTAACGCTCAGTATCTTCGTTCTTGCGTACGCCATCGGCCCCCTATTCCTTGGCCCGTTATCCGAGATCTACGGTCGCGTTATCGTGTTGCAGTTATCGAATTTGTTCTACTTGGCTTGGAATCTGGGATGCGGATTCGCGCAGACCTCCGGACAATTGATGGCCTTCCGATTTCTTAGTGGACTGGGCGGTTCGGCTCCACTGGCCATTGGTGGTGTAAGTTGTCACATCGTTTTACTCCTGATCATGACTAACATTCATCCAGGGCGTCCTCAGTGACTGTTTTCACGCCGAGCAGCGTGGCAAGGCAATCTCAATCTACAGTTTAGCACCACTCCTAGGACCTGCAATCGGTCCCATCGCAGGTGGATTTATCAGTCAAAACACAACCTGGCGCTGGTGTAAGTAGTAGTATCTTGACTATAGTAGCTGCTGCGCAGCCTTATATCGGCTACTAATCGTAAACTATAGGCTTCTACGCCACAACCATCTTCACCGCCCTCGTCCAATGCTTCGGCTTCTTCTTCCTGCAAGAAACCTACGCGCCCAAACTGCTCGCCTGGAAGCGCGACAAGCTCATCAAAGAAACCAACAACACTGCGCTGCACACCGAATTCGACAGCCCAGACCGCACGCTCGCCACAACCCTTAAGATTGCCATGCAGCGCCCCTTCATCCTGCTCGGCACCCAGCCCATTCTCCAGGTCCTGGCGTGCTACATGGCCTACCTCTACGGACTCATGTACCTCATGCTGTCCACGTTCCCGCGGCTGTGGACCGGTGTGTACCACGAATCGACCGGCATCGCCTCGCTGAATTTCATCTCCATGGGCGTCGGTTTCTTCCTCGGCACCCAGATCACCGCGCCGCTAAACGACATGCTATACCGGCGACTCAAGAAAGGCAACAACGGCGTTGGCAAACCCGAGTTCCGCGTCCCCATCATGGTGCCTGCGAGTCTCCTGGTCCCGATAGGGCTGTTCATGTATGGCTGGGGCGCCCAGGCCGCTGTGCACTGGATCGTGCCGAATATCGGCGCTGCTCTATTTTGCGGCGGTGTAATCATCGGGTTTCAGTGCATTCAGACGTACCTTGTTGATAGCTACACGAGGTATGCGGCGAGTGCTATTGCGGCCGCGACGGTGCTCAGGTCCCTTGCTGGATTCGGGTTCCCGTTGTTCGCACCGGCCATGTACAATGCTCTGGACTATGGGTGGGGAAACAGCTTGCTGGCGTTCGTGGCGCTGGGATTGGGTGTTCCGGCGCCGTTGTTGCTGTGGAAGTTTGGCGAGGGCTTGAGGGCGAGAAGTCAGTTCGCCGCTGGCTAGACAGTGTCGTCACCATAGATCAATTGAGTCTTGGAAGGGCGAAACGTACAGACTTATCAATCACCGTTCGAGAGCATCTCCCGCTGGCCACCACATGCTTTCAGGTGCCCTCTGAAACAACTGGGTTATGTAGAGTAAGGCCCTCCAAGAGTCAGTACATACCTTCACGTTGGTCTCACCTCCCAAACACGCGTGCTCGTGATAAACGTCCTCACACGCTGAGTTCCCCATGTCCTCAGGGCTCAACTAAGTCATCACACCGCGGGGCCCCAGTCGAGAACTGGACTGTGTATTATAAGAAACACGCTCTACCCCTTTTGGATTTTCTGATAACCGGTCTCTATCCTTACTATTACACGCATCTACCTCCCTAACCTAAGCCTAATATGCCCCTCCTACAGCTCAGCTTCTTTCTTATTGGGAAATGAGCTCAGAAGTATCTAAGACATGACAACAACACAAGATAGAGCAGAGACGCCGCGAAGAAGTATAGGATCTCAAGGTAGACTCACACGAAGTTTGTGTCGAACTGCTTCACCCACGGCTTCGCCTTCCTCCCAACTCTCAACGCGGGCGTGTATCTCTTTCGCCAATCTTCTTACCAAGCTTCTCAGCCATAGACTAGTGTCGTAGTTCAGCGCCTCCGACTGTTTCCCTTCCACGCTGTCAAACCCGCACCCCAGACTGCCCGCTGCTAGAGAAGTAGTCCTTGCGACCGCACACACATGTCGCTCATTGGTATGCGAGGGAGCTAAAGACTGCTGTCGTAGTGGTCGCAGAAATCCGTGCCCGCCCCACCGCCCTCCCCTCCACCTCCCCCACCGACCCGGAGCGCTCGGAGTCAGTTTACTGCTGGCTGGACTCGATATCGTCGTCATCGTAGACGAACTGGGAGTGTCAAGGGGAAACCCTAGACTCGCAAACAGAGAAACTGTGTGTCTCTGATACGGCTTGATCCGGGATGTGCTCTCGAAGACGATTCGAGCAGCTCTCCGAGCAAGCAGCACAAAGCAGTGCAGAGTCGCCCTGACTTGATGTGTTCTACACGACTAGATCCCACCAATTATAGACGCGCGTGTACCTCATGACAACCTCGCTTACAGTGTAAGATCGGAGTTCAAGGTATCTAGGAATTTCACCTCGTTGGTACAACAGAATTGTTTATCCTTGGAGAGACAGGATGCAACTGGTAGCTGCTTCGATTCATGGTCTTCGAACCAGTGGGTGTTTGAGCATCTGCTGTGATAGTTTGTTATGAATAGGGTGGGATTATACACTGGGTTGATCTACAACTTCGCCTACAACTTCGCTTTCAGCTCAGCGTCGTTCGCACCAATACCGGGCTTTCCCTCGTCTTCAGCTCTGCCCGCCACGCCTCTGCGCACCTCCAACTCGCCATCCTTGGACCCCCTCGAAAGCCCTAGACTACTGTCGCCTAGACCGCTGTCGCCTAGACCACTGTCGCCGAGACCACTGTCGTACTTCGCTCCCGCGCCGACAAACGGAATCCCTTCACCCCGTTCAAGAGATATCATCTGCTGCTTCCCCCTTACCAACATCCCCACGGCATAGTTCAGAGTGCACCTGATCCCCAACTCCTCTCCCCTTTTGACCACCCAGCCGTTGATGTAGTCAATCTCCGTCGCCCGCCCCGCTCTCACATCCGCAAGCATGCTGCTCACATTATCCCTCGTCTTCTGCGCCACGGAGACGACTAGTGTCTCCAGCCGTCCAGGGTCGAAGCGCGAGGCGACGTTGGGTATGTATTGAAGCTCGGGTAGTGAGCGGAAAACGAGGGAGATTTCGGCGAGGAGGAGGCGCACGGTGCGGGTTATTGCGTAATTGTAGAGTATCGCACCGTTGCGCGCGTCGAGAAGTACGGTGAGCGGGTTGATGATGCAGTTCACGGCGAGCTTCTCGAGCTGCATCTGCAGTAGGTCCGGGGGGCTGAAGGCGGTTGCGGCGAGCACGGGTGTGCGCAGTAAAGTGCGCAGCAGGTACCGCTGGTTCGGTGTCCACGGGGTGCTGGAGCTGCTGGGCAGGGCGACGTCGGTTTCTTGCGCCCCGTCCGCGCCGGGGGAGTGCTGGACGGCTTTGGGCGAGTAGGAGTGCGAGCGCGCGGCGTAGGGAGATGAGGGGTTGCGGTCGCGCTCGTGGGGCAGGATGCCGAGGGAGAGGGTGCCGAAGCCGGCGTGCACGGTGGTGAAGGGCGCGTCGGCGGCGTGCATGCCGTGGCTGTTGATGCCGAGCATGTAGTGTGGGCGCGTGGCGGGGTCGGGGAACAGCTCGCGCGAGACGGAGTCGACGATACCCATCCCGTTCTGCAGGAAGAGGATCACCGAGTCCCGCGTCAGTCGGTGCTTGACAGCCGACAGGGCCTGCAGCACGACGGGCGCCTTGGAGCACACGATCAGCGAGCTGATGGGCGCTGAGGACTCGCCCTCAAGGATGGAGCTGTCGTCTGCGGCGGTGCGGGTCAGGCCGACCTCCTTGCCGTGGTAGCGGATGCGCGGGATGGCGAGCTCGGCGTCGTAGCCAGAGCGCACCTCGGTGTCGCCCTCGGTCACGAGCGACAGGCGCTGTTCCGACTCCTGCCAGGCATTGAGGCGGTCCCAGCTCGGGAACAGCAGCGTGACGGGCGGCGGGTTGGGGATGCCGCGTATCGAGTGCGCGATGAAGCTACCGACATTCCCAACCCCCAGTATGTGGACGCGGCGATCGAGCACCGGCTTGGTGCGATAGAAGTCGGCGACGCTGTGTAGTATGGGTGGCGCTGCAGTGTCCCGTCCACCCGCCGCACTACTACCACCAGCCTCCTCTTTCTTCGTCGAGCTCTCCATGAAAGCGCGCCGCTGCATCGCCGCCGCCCGGGGTGGGCCATGGGCTGGGCCAATGCTACCGGGTCTGCATCGCGGGTGAATGTGCGGTATCCGAGGCCGCAGCCTGGGTATGAAGTGGGCGATGGAGAGAGACAGCGTGGCGGGTCTTCGCGAGCTTCGTTCAGCTGGACATTGGGCGTTTGGATTTCGAGTAGGAGCGGAGGCGAGTACGTGGTCTGGAGTGCTGCGCAGTGGAGTGTGGAGTGGAGTGGTGAGCTCATGCAATGTGAAGCTAGGTAGCTCGGCTGAACCGCGGCCCGCAACTTTTTGCCGCGACGTTCAAGGTATGCGACTCGAACAAAGGCTCTTCGCTCTCAACACCAACTCTCACAGCACAACACTGCTTCGCGGCACTCACACCTCACTCTCGTTCAGCTGGTCGCAAGGTGCATACCAATTACCACCCTCCATCTCCACTCCCCAGCAAAACCGCCCTTCCCACCGCACAATGGACCCGCAAACCGACCTCCCCGACCTAGTCGAAGACCTCGAGGTCAACATCGACGAGCTCACCGCGACTCTCACCCCACTATTACCCCCCAACACCCTCTCCAAAACTAGTTCCTCCTTGCCGCTCCTCGAGAAACCCAAGCTCTACGTCCTAGCCGCCTACGCCATCGAATCCGTCCTCTTCAGCACACTACAGGCCAGCGGCGCCGACGCGAAAAGCCATGCCATATTCTCTGAGCTGGCGCGACTGAAGGGGTACTTTGGGAAGATCAAGGACGCAGAAGACCACTTCAAGAACCTGGCCGAGAAGGAAGGCCGGGCGCGCTTAGACGTCGGCGCAGCGCAGCGATTCATAAAGCACGGCTTGAGCGGGAACGAGAGATACGACGAAATGCGCAAGGAGCGTATGGCGAGGGAGAAGGAACGAGCACTGGAGAAGGCGCGGGCGTTGACGAACAAGAAGTTTGAGGATGAGGGCCTCCTGGCGGGGGAACAAGGAGCGAAGAAGCGCGGCGCGGAAGAGATTGGTGGGCCCCTGGCGGGGGAGGAGGGGACGCCGAACAAGAAGCGTAAGGGCGATGCTGGCGATGAGGAGCATGAGGAGGAGGATGACGAGGAAGAGGCGGAAGAAGAGGAGGAAGACGAAGCAGCAGACACACCAGCCCCAGCGCCGAAGAAGCGGGCGAGGAAGACCAAAAAGACCCAGGCTGAAACCGAGGAAGCTGAAGACGCCGAGACCCCTCAACCAGCAAAGAAGAAGCGCGGACGTCCGTCAAAGAAGGACAAGGCTGCAGCTGAAGCTACGCCGCAGAAAGATACTTCAACAGTTGGGCATGGCACAAGGGCGACGAGATCGTCAGCGCCGAAGACAAGGAGCGAAGCATTCCAAGCGCTGTCGTCTGCATCACCTGCAGCATCGAAAACGAAGGGGAAAGGCAACGGCAAGGGAAAGAAATAAGTCTGAAGTGTTGAAAAGTGCGATAATTACCGCTCAAAGCGGAAAACAGCGATATGTATTGCTTCAGCACATGTCTTAATGATACCCTATTGCATCGCTCGCTTCTGACCAGTACATAAGTGGACTCCAAACGCCTGTGGTATTCCCATCCCAATGCATGACAACAAACTCGAAACAGGTTCTGCGCGCCTGTAAAAATGCTGAATAGTAAATTTGGTCAAATCACTCGAATCCCCCCGGAATCCTCAGACTCAAGCGGTCATCCTTCTTCCTCGGCGGCGTGGGCGGCGGCGGATTCGAATGACTTCGCTGGCGCTGAAGTGCCGGCTTCTGGGCGACAGGTTTCGCTTCCAAGCTCCTTCTCACTTCGGTCTGGAGCTGGCTCTGCACCATCTCCTCGATATGCTTCTCCTCGTCTTCGGTGAGGGTTTCTTTGATTTCTGGCGAGATGACCGTTTTGCCGATGGAAACGCGCTTCTCCTTGTCGCCGTTCGCGGTCTGGAAGGGGTCGTCTTCGCTCTTCGCTTCGCTCTTCGGGGCTTCGATGGCGATTTCGATGGACTGGTTCGACTCCTCGCTCCGCCGTGCCTTGTCGTTGCTGGCGAAGGTGGGACTGCGTGGGCTGTCGCGCATCGGTATGAAGGCTGGGACTACGCCGCCGCCAATGCGGTTCCAGAACATGCGCTCGCGCAGACGCACGCTTTCTTCCCAGGCGTTCTTCTTTTCGTCGTCGGTTTCTGCGCGCCAGTGCCCTGCTGCGATCATACGCAGGAAACCGATGTAGTCGCATGTTGCGCGTACACGTCCCAGACACCAGTCGCACAGAGGATATCTCTGGGAATCTTCGTTGTCGGCCGTCTTGAACCGGTATTTCCTGGCGTACCTCTCCTCCTTTCTGTTCTCTCCACACAACGAGCATGGAAGCACCGGCGCGCGAAACAGCGAATTTGATGGCGGGTTTGGCTCGACGACGAGTGAGCCCTGCGTGATGCTGCTGACCACAGTTCGGCGCGCCATCCACGAGAGCCCAGGCGCAATGTCCAATCGAAGAGTGGGCTCGATGTCCTCGGCCAGCGCACGCTTGTAAAACTTCTCATCCTTGAGGTTTGTCAATGCTTGGCTAGCTGGCTCTCGAGGCGAGTTGTTGCCGTTCGAGGGCGATTTGATCGAAGACGGGAGCGAGGTGGTCGAGCTATTCGTCAGTGATCCCAGACCCAGTACATTCAAGCTGCTGTAATTACCGCTCGACACACGACTCGACGGTGCAGATTTCGGTACAGTCCTCAGCATAGCCTGGAACTCTTCAAATGCGGTCAAGTCAGAACGCAGAACGGGGTGTATGAGGTGCGAGAAGTGTAGCGGGTGGTCGGGGCTGAATTCTTCAGAGCCTGGCGTGTTAGGCGTCAGGTTGGTAGCTTCGAGCAGCTTCGTCATCTTGTCGGCAGGGGTGATGCCGGGCGTCGACGGAGCGGTCGTGGTCGCGAGGATGTTGCTTTCGTCGTCGCCATGCGAGCTCATCTTCTCCATGACGCCCTTCAGATCTTGTAATTGCTCCTGCAACGAATGCTGGAGGACTTCTGCATCGCTGAGCTGCTGCTTCAGCTGTTCGCCACGCTTGTCAGACGCCTCTGTCTCTTTACGAGCCGCTGCAACCATCTACTCAGCGTTAGTGCATCTCCTCGATGTTGTATATTGCAGCACTTACAACATTGGCTTCCTCGAACAGCGCTGCCGTCAGCTGCTCGACTTCGCTGTCCGTGTTGCGCTTCAGCCTCTCTGCCTCGGCGCGGCGCTTGCGCTCCTCCTGCAGCTCTGTCGACATTTGGCGCTCCATCTTATCGTAGACGACCTTCTCGACCAGCAGCCCTTTCGCGACCTTCTGCTCGTGGTCCTTCACCTGCACCTCCAGCTGCTCGAGGCGCTTCTTAGCCGCTTCGAGCTCGTGGCGCGTCTGCTGCAGCGAGTCGTCGAGCATGGTCGAGTGGTTGATCGCGTTGATGAGCTTCGTGCTGAGCGTCGAGACTTCCTGGCTGAGGTCTGGGTGCGAGTCGGTCGAGTTGTGGCGCGAGATCTGGGGTTGAGGCGTGGGGGCTCGAGGATCCGGGATCGTGTTCATGCCGTCGCTCTCACTGGCGGCTTTGGCGAGGTGCGGCGTCGAGATGGACCTGGTGACCTCCTTCTTTGCGGGCATGGGGCTCAGCGACCGCAGGCGGGAGGGCGTCATGCTGCCGGAGCTGTGCTGTACCCATGGGGCAGCCGAGTGTATGAACCTGCTGTATATCAGTCGACCGTCTGAAGGCGGATGAGGCGTCCATACGCATATTCGGCCATTGTGTCGTTATGAATATTCCGCAGCTATGGGCATTCCAGGGCGCCCTGCTGTTTCGAGTTTCGCGGTGCTGTTGGAGCGCCGGAGCTGTTGGCTGTTGGGCGGCAAGCGGCTGGGACAAAGGAGTGACGACAGTCGAGAGACCGGGAGCTGGGATGGTCGTTCACGGCGAACACATTGGAGCCAACCACACCGTTCAAGTGCAACACAGCAGTCAAATTGTCTGAACCGCTGCCGGACGAGAGAGCAGGAAAGTGGCAGGGCACGTAGTGAGTATTGATTCTCGTACGCAAGCCGGGCAATACGTCGGTGGAAGGAACCGGATCCATGGTAGGCAGGTGCTGAGGTCACTCGGTGCGCGAGGCGCCGATGCTAGCTCGACTGCGCCCATGCGTGTGATGCCGCATCTGGACCGCGAACTTGCACATCGTCAGGAAACGAGGCTGAAGGCCTTCAGCTGCTTGCGGCCCAGCCGGAAAGGAACGAGCTGAGCTGTCAAAAACGTGTGCAAAGGAGCCTCACGGTTAGGCGGGCTCCCCTTGCGTTGCGTGGAATGCATCTGGATCTGCACAGGGACCTCGCGACTCGACCTTGGAACCGCCGAACAGCGACCTCGAACCAGCTGCAATCTCTGTGACAGCCGCTGCACGCATGCTGGACGCGCCACGATTTGCGATAATTCGGCTGACAGCCCTGCTGTTAGGATTTACGATATCGGCGTGCGGGGTCAACGTTTGTTTGGGAAAGTGCGCCGCTGTCGTTCCTTCTGCGCAAAACGGAAGGTGCTTTCACACGCCAGCGCTGGGGGACACGACATCACTTCTGACGCCGTCTCGCTTTGCAAGTTTGCATTGATCACACGACTCAGCGACACCACGGAATGACCGCGCGAGTTCGACTGCTGTTCGCGTCCGTTTGGCGGTTGCTAGTTTCGGAAAACCTTGCCACGACAATCGTCCTGGTACCTCATGGCAGAATCACGCCGTGCCCAACACCCGTCCTGCTCACAGTGACCAACAGGAAATAAGGCATCACAAGCGCGCGAGGCATGCACCCAGCAAGCGCGCAAACACGATGTTCAGAGCGTAGACTTGCTTCGAGTTGACGGACGCAGGCAGAAGCTCCAACGATCACAGAGAGCACCAAGTGACTAGAATCTTAGCCCATCGCGGTCACTTCGTCTGCAGCCACCGGTGCCAGACATGGATCCACTCAGCATCACCATCGGCATCGTCGGTGTTCTCCGAGTCTTTCCCACGATGTTCTGCTACCTCAACGATGTCAATGATGCTCCCTAAGAGCGCGCGAAGTATGCCGTCGAAGCCTCTAATATGTACAGTTTCCTCACTTGTCTGCGGTACCAGCTTGAGACCAGCAAGGGTGCCGAAGGATGGTACCCGAAGGTAAGACAAGTGGCTGCTGATCAATGACCACTTGACCAGTTCAACGAGGCTCTCGAGCTTCTCGCAGAGAAGCTTACTGGCAAAGGCAAAGCCAACAAGGTGATGAGAACACTTTTATGGAGTCTGCATAAGAGAGATGTGGAACTAACCATGGACCAACTGGAGCGCTTGAAGTTGCACATTCAAGGCATACTTCAACTCGCACAGCTGTAGATGTCTTTGCGTTGTGCAATGCTCAGGCTGACAGATTCAGCGACCTTACCGAAAGCATCGAGAGCGACACAGAAGCAATCAAGTGAGGAATGAAGGACGCCATAGGTGAAATGAATTCATCAAAGAAAAGCTGCTCGGCATCCAAAAGGATGTGGACAACCTGTATCAGAGTCAGAATGATGAGAAGCGGCACATCATCCCCGACTGGCTGTCAAGCTCAGACCACTACGCACAGCAATCCAACATTATTACTCGAAGACAGAGCAGGACTGGTCGTTGGTTCATTGCCGCACCAGAATTTAACATATGGCTTACACAGTCTAAGGAAGCGTTATTCTGCTCTGGACAACCAGGTGCTAGCAAGATCTTTGTTGCAGCGATTGCGATCGATCGTCTTCTCACCCTTGCTCAGAAGAGTGATGATAGCGTTGCATTTATGTATTGCAATTTCAAAGATCGGGCAACACAGTCGGCTGAGCACCTTCTTGCGGCATCACTCAGGCAGCTGATGCAAGCCCGCCGGGACTACTGGGACTCATTGACGCAGATGCACATGGACCACTCGAAGGGTCCTACAAGACGTTCATTCGAGAAGATCGTCCAAGTACTCGGCGAGATCTTGTCTGATGCTTCGCCCACGTTCATCGTAATTAATGCACTCGACGAATGTTTGTATGTTAGCGTTTGTCAAAAGCTGCTCGATACATTGCCCTCTCTGCAGTCAAAAGCAGACCTACGCTTGCTGGCTACATCCACGCGGTGTCCGAGATCATGTCGTACTTCGCAGCAGACCCGAAACTTCACGTGCAGCCAATCCAAACGACGTGGAGAGGTTTATAGCCGGGCAGTTGCATATGCTGCTAAAGTGTATTCAACGAGACACTTCACTCCAACAGCTTGTCGGACAAAGCATCACCAAGGCTGTGGGCGGCATGTAAGTTCAGTAGTCATTTGCTTGAATGAGCTGATATGTTATAGGTTCCTACTTGCACGGCTGTACCTGGACCTGCTGATGGATAAAAACAAAACCGTTAAGGAGGTAGAGGACTCGGCCCATCGTTTCGCAGAAGGCTCGGCCTCTCTCGACGACGCATATCAGAGCGTGTTAGACAGAATCGACAGTCAGTTACCGGGAGACTCACGGCTGGCCAAAAGAGTCTTGACCTGTATCACACCTGCGCAACGGCCGCTGACCACATTCGAGCTACGTGATGCCCTGGCCGTCGAGCCGTGTAGTGAAAGGTTGGATCCTAGGATCGCCACGATGCTGACGATTAGAACCAGCATGTGCTGGACTCGTCAATATGGAAACCGAAGGTAGCACGTTCAGACTATCTCACTACACGGCCCATACGTTTAAACGAAGCGGTCAAAACATGGTACCCTGAAGCGCAGGCAGACACAACTGCGGCTTGTTTGACTTGTCTGCGCTTTGATAAATTCGGTGAAGTTTGTCGCACGATCGATCGTGCGTTTCATCACTGTCCGTTGGGGTTGTAGGTCTGTCATTCGACTACTTCTCCAGAGCCACGCAGATGTTTTTTAAATACGACGGAACACGGTCGAGCGCCCTCTAAATGGCCGTATCCAATCATCGACCTGACATAGTAAGGCTACTACTGGACGCCAGTGCGGATCTCGAGACAAACCCAGGCATCACTCGCGAGCGCATCATTGCACAAACGTTATCGCCTGGCGTCTCGAGCTGCGACTCAGAGAGCGATGATGCGAGCGATAGCAGGCATATTATGGGTGGTGGCCAGGACGAAGGTGAACAGATGGAATTGCGATAGCCGGGAACTGCTGTTAGATCGCCGCACTCGCGATGATGGAAAGCTGGATGCAAACTTCTATCGTATCGGCTCTCCTCACCCGTCACTTCAAATGGCCGAACGCTTTAAATTCACCTGGTCCATAAAGATCAAGGAGTTGGAAGGTGTCCTAGAATACTCGGACTTTGAGATGAGGAAATTACTGCGATACCTTGGTCCACAAATGATCAAGAAGCTGGAATTTGACCAGAATTTTTGAAATTGATTTCTCAGCTGAAGATCGAACTCGGATAGACTAAGGCTACAGGGAAGGCTCAGCAGATCCAAACAGCAGAAGAGGAGGCGCAATAGTTGTTGGATGTTTGAGGCAATCACATAAGCAAACATACCTCATCATGTATGTAGCAGGGCATTAGCCATCGCATGTAGCCTATCGACTAGTTCTTACAACAGTCTAAACGGATGGACAATGCTTATCGTCCATAAAAGCTCACAATGGCGGTGTCGTCGTCCAGAGGATGTCAGCTGCCGACCCGGATCCAGCCCCTCAGTCGTCATCGCTGCCATATTTGCTGTTCGAACCCTCTCTTTTGCCCTGTTCTGTACTTGGGAAACAAAATTGACCGTAAGCTTACAGGTGCAACCGACATTGCATTGGCCATAGACTCCAGTTGGCTTACTATACTAAGTCATTTCGAAAGAGAACATGGTGCACATCTCCAAGATTTTCAAGCAAATGCCGCAATCAGCTTGAGAGATGCGAATTGAAGAAGATTCTTGGTATCTGGATCTTCTTCACCTGTGCAAAGCAGACGCTAAGCAATCGAGCTAACCGATTTTGATTACGCCACAAAGCTCGGCCTGAGCACCGAACCGCCGTCATCTTTCTCCACTTCCCCACCCCCAGACGTTCTCAACAAGGTTCACCAGTCCATTGTCTTCGGATAAGATGTCATCCCGATGCATCCTTTCTATCTTTTCTTGCATGCGCACGGCAAAATTGCATCCGTCTCGGTACGATGTTCGCTGAGATGGTCAGTCATCGCCGCCATGCGGGAGAGAAAGATCGTCAGTCTCTGCTTATAAGGATGGACAACGCTGGGGATCGCGATGAAGCTCATCAGCGGCGGTATTAGCCCTCATATCAAATCTCATCATTACCATGGGACTTGTCCATCTTACGACAGCCGTGCTAGCAGCACATACGATCTACGCGTACCCCAGCGGCGGATGCTCAAAGGCAGTCACGCTAAACGTACCGAGAACAGCAGCAGGCGCTTCAATACCACACAGCAAATCGTTTGCTTCATTTTCATTCGAGCCTGCGTTCTGGGTGGAGTTCTTCGGCAATGTCAGCAATCCAAACAACCTGACATTCGCCGTCCTCAACCGTATTCACGAGCATGGCGGGCATCCCGTCATCCGTCCAGGCGGTATCACTATGGACAGTATGATCTTTGATCCCGAAGGTGGCGATCCAGTCCGCACAACAAGCCCAGAGGGTGGAGTCTGGAGGACAACAGTTGGTCCGGATTACTACAAGAGCTGGGACAACTTTCCAGCGGGCACGGAATTTGTGTCAACGCTCAATTTTGGCAACGAGAGCTTGGAAATCGCCAGGGATCTTGCTGTGGCTTCTATCAGCTATCAAGGCGACAAGGTGGCATATTTTGAGCTCGGCAATGAGCCAACGAACTACGATGGGAGTCGATGGAATCGTTCTACCGATGCGTATGTACTTCAGTGGAAGCAATATACCCATGACATCGATGCCGCGGTCAATGCGACTGGAGACAGTAACCTCACCAGCCAGCGATGGTGGGCATCTTCTGCCACCACCGACGACTCCGGTCTCGAAGTCAGGCCGGTGGCATTGATCCCAGCGGGTGTCAACTCGGGAGACCAAGTCGGCATCTACTCAATTCACTCGTATGCGTTCTCAACCTGCGATCCGAAGCGAGCTGCACTAGCTACGATTTCGAACATTCTCAATCATACGGAACTCACTCGCTACTGCGACGAAGATATCTATCCTTCGGCCAAAGCGGCTTTGGATGCTGGGTCGCGCTGGAACATCGGCGAGTTCAACTCAGTGTCTTGCTCAGGTGCGCCTAAAGTTACAGACACGTTTGCGCAGGCCCTCTGGGTCGTCGACAGCGAGCTGATCTACGCTACACGGAATGCCACGGAGACGCATCTCCATCAAGGCGCGACCCTTGCCTTACAGTCCAAGGACCAGGTCAACGCCCCAGATGCGAATGGCACACCTGGCTTCAGTACCTACTCGATGCTATATCCGCGTGACAGCAATTTGCGAGGTTCAGCTCGCACGCTGCCTTCGTTTCTGGCCCAGTTGTTTATGGCCGAGGCATTTGCCACTGGAAATACCCGTGTTCGAGCACTTGACGCGCCAGCAGGTGCCGACCCGGAATCATTCGCAGCTTACGCTTTCTATGTCAACGAGCACATCTCCAAACTTGCGCTTGTCAACATGAAGCCTTACTATGCCAACTCTACATCTGACTTCACTCTCGAAGTGGATATCTCCCCGCTTGCACATGCAGGCAACAGCAGCTGCATTCGCGCGAAGCGCTTGACTGCGCCTTTTGTCAACACCGGTGATAGTAGCCTCTCGACTTGGGCAGGTCAGTCATTTCCTTTGGGCGATCCGAAGGGCGAGATGAGCATTGAGACTGTACATGATGACGCTATCGTCAGCGTCAGAGGCAGCGAGGCGCTGCTGATCTTCTTTGACGACAATGTTTACGGCTTGTAACGGTAAGTTACATATCAGAGCAGGGCGGATTTTGCAACAATGATTTCACTTGAAACGAGGGACAACACAATGCATGAACACATTTAATTGAGATATCGCAATGCCACCAGTGCGCGAAAAACACTTACTGGCAGCGGAGGGTGTCTTCAGTGAGACGAAGCTTACTCGTTCTCATCAACAGCGATGACAGTTGTCTTGAACTTCCTGGCGGAAACCTTGCGCTTGAACAGAATGTCGAGCTCGCGGTAAGAGCGTCCCTTCATCTCAGGAAGACCGAAGTACGCCGACACCAGGCAGACGAAAGCAGTTCCTCCCCATACATATCCGCACTTTCCGGCCATGTTCCATCCAGTAGGGTTCAGCATCTGCGACGCGAGGTAGATCATGGGAATCTCAGCGACGTAGTAAGCGGCACGACCGACACCAGTCGAGAGAGGACGCAGACGGATTGACGATGTCTCGGCAATAATGGAGTATGAGATTGGCCCCAGGGATCCAGCAAAGACGAATGAGATGATCACACCGAGGCAAGCCTGAGCGTAATTGGTGGAGACGCTCTGAGTGATGGTGGCGCAGATACCGAGAATGATGAGGAGGATCATGTTGACGAAAGCACCACCCAGAAAGATAGTTCGGCGTCCGAACCAAGCGCTGAGAGGCCAAGAGAGACCGTTGGCAACCAGCTGTAGGCAGGAATTGATGAGGTTGAGCTTAAAGGAGAAGTCGGTCGACATGCCAGCCTGCTCGAAGAAGAAGGTAGCCTGGTTGGCGATGAGGTTACCAGCAAAGTTCTGTGACGCATAGATCAGACAGGTGATGAGTGTTCGCCTGAAGTCGACGCCCTTGACAAGGTCAAGCAGCGATGGGTTTCCACCAAGGTGAGCTTCGATCTCCACCGTACGCTCGATCATGGCCAGAGTCTCATCAGCAGAGGCCTGGGTGCCGTTCCTGCGTCCAAGGCGCTTGATCGACCGCAGAGCCTGCTCCTTCTTGCCCTTTCGAACGAGCCACCAAGGAGACTCGGGAGCGAAGAAGATCAGAACTAGCAACGGCAGAGGGAAGACCCACTGGAGCGCAAGAGGTCCACGCCACGCCCACTCATCCATGCGTCCATTGAAGCCAAGACAGGCGGCAGCCACAATGATGCTTCCAATAGACCAAGACATCTGGAGGGTTGCAGTACAGACACCACGAAGCGCGACAGGAACAACCTCGGAGGCGTAGGCAGGAGAGTTGGCGATGAACATGCCCCAGGGTACACCTTCGAAAGCCTGACCAATAACGAGTACTTCCAGGGAGCTGGCGAAGAAAGAGATGAAGATCGTCAGGATCATGATAACCAGAGCGAGCAGTGTGCAGTTCTTGTATCCGATACGGTTGGTGATAGGCCCGGCCAGGAAGACACCGACGAAAGCACCACATTGGCCGGCCTGGAAGAGGGAACTCTGCCATTTGGTAGGAATGGCTTTCGATCCATCGGCAAGCACAGAACCGTAAGTATTTTTGAAGGCGGTGAGGGCGACGAAGTTGCCGTTCAAGAACATGTCAAAGGACTCCATGACCTAGATCTGTTAGCGGCGGTCACCATCTCAGAGACTAGCCGACCCACAATAGTGAAGCAGAAGACAAATGCCCAAAAGCAGGCCATGGGGTGGTCCTTGACAGCCTCCAGGACACCCATCTCATTCTCGCGAGTCTCCGCCTCATAGGACGCTTGCAGCAGGTCCTTGTCATCGAGGGTCTCGTGGTGGGCGACGCTCTGCTGGTTGAGCTCGGGGTCAAGCTTCTTCTCGTTGATGCTGGCAGACATCTTTGCTGATGTTCGATGTTGATGTGCAAGTGCGAAGCAAGCGACAAGCAATGAAAAGAGGAGCCAAGCAGGCTGCGTCCAGGCTTAAATACGACACGATTTCATGTGCCGTACCGACTCCACTGCCAACTCCACTCTCCACGAGCGCTACGAGGGTATCCACCTCAGGATGTCGGGGTGATAGCGCATTATCCGCACGGGGTAACCCCACCAACCCCCATGGGCAACGCATGCGCTGCTTGTTAACGTAGAAAGTGCCGATTGTTGATATGAAAGGGTCCAAATACTAGTTACCGGCACTTCCGGCGAGCAATTTGCTCGTAACGGATCTCTCACGAGCAGAAGCACGCAAAACCAAGGTGGTGACAGTCGATACTGGCGGCTCGAGATCGGGCGCAAGACTCGCGCTGATCCTGTTTCGCCCATGGGGCTCCGCACCAAGCTTTTTGGCGGCCGAGCTTCAAGGTGCCACAATTCTTAGCCCCTCCGTCTCATTAGTGGAATTACTCACGCAGTGCCCGTTATGACGACAATCACGAATCTTGTCCCAGATTTAGCTAACTCAAGAGCCGCAACTTGAGCCGCATCGCTTCGGATGAATTTGCTGAGCCGCATCGGCGCTTCGCGTGCGGATGCACCTCCTCTTCAGTGCTAGTAACACGCAACGGCGTGCAGACTACGACAACAGCGTGACAACAGCTCGACCCAACTTATGCGGAGGAGGAGACAGACCCAGAAGGCATTTCCGGGGTCGAGAGGTGAGAGGACCGCGCTCAGACGCGGATGTGGAGAGAGAAGAGGTCTCGATTCCTCTTGACTGATTCATCTACAACGCGTCGTATTGCATAGTGGCTTCTTACAGCCGACAGACAAGGCACAAGCATGGCAGCCTTGCATCGCAGATGTCGTACATGGCAATGCTTCCGCCAGACATGGCGGGTTGATATTTCAGGATTCATCGGCGGGTAGTTCGGCCGTACTGGTACAGTGTTGGCCACCTGCAAGGAGTAAAGATACCGCTCACTCACGACTTACGACTAGTGATGTTTACAGTACAGTTTTCTCAAAGCTGAGAACCGGCTGCCTTGACCACTCCGCCATGATTGTGCAAAAAAATTGTTCCGGCGCCTTCAGGTACCGGGTTTCCCCGAACCCACCTTCCGAGACTGCTCGTGCATCCACACTTGCATCATTCACCGCTCTGTAGTTTTTGGTCGCTGTAGCGACGAGGGAACAGTCAGCTCTCCTGGGCCCCGCGGGTACTGTTCGACTACAATGTAGTGTGCCAAGTCTGAGATTTGATTGCCTTCATATAAGATATGTCGCTCTCCCAGAGCCGTCTACACAAAGAGAACGGTGGAAAGGCATCATAAGTATGAGACATACCTGCAAGTCGTCTGAGATCATGTACGCTTCTCAGTTTGACTGCAGCCTTGCCCCATTGTTACTTCTCACGTCGGCGCTTCTACTCGGGCCGGGGCATTTCGACTCGCTCGCACTGAATTGCATCTCTGAGCCCAGCTACCGTGTATGCGTACCACCGGACGATTTGGAACCTTAGCACCAATGTAACCTGATTAAAGCTGGTCTGAAAGCGTTCGTCACTCTTCGCGCAGAACGCAACCTTCATTCGCCTTCAGATTAGCATTATGCATTGGGTGCAGGGCTGGCAAAAAGCGAGGTGAAGATGGTCCGCCTTCGCTACACAGGACCGTTGTTCAACATCTGAGCTTCCAGCGCTCATGAGTCCTTTCTGAATCCTTCCGCGTTGCGCGTTCAGCCCCCACGAGCTGCAGCTTGGCTGTCAGGGTATTATGCAGTCAGCACCAATCACACGCAGGACCAACACACCATACGCTTACATTCTCTCCATCCCATAGCTTGATCCCAATCTTTCACAAATTTAATGGTCTTGAGTTTCTTCTGAGCGCCACTGGCAATGCCCAGTTGTTATCATCCCGGGAGGCTGCCGGTCAGGCATCACCGACCGCACCTTCTTTGCATCTAGCTTCGTCATCCAGCTATCATTTCAACACCAACTCTTGAAGTGTAGTCGAGAACAATGCCGTCTTTCGTTATACTTCTTCTATTCATATTCCTAACATTTGTTTGCGCGGATGGGGGGACAGGTAGCGGATGTATCGGCAGCGGCCGATGCCCGGAGGATGTAGAGGCAATCATGATCTATTCGCCTTTCAGGCCATACTGGAGGTTTTCAAAATTTGCCAGCGACATGCAAAAATGCTGAGTGGCTACCAACCGCCTGTTTGAAGCCGCTGGTGAGCCGCAAGCAACAATTCGCCGCTACAGACTTCATCATGGGCCTAATTCCATTAACCTTGAAGGACATTGCCTGACCCGAACGTCGCATTGTCCACGTATCAAGGCCTTTGCCACGGTTCTCCGAAGTTCTGGTCTTAGCTTTTGGGTTCGTACTTCTGTCAGCCGAGAAGGGCGACAGACTTGAGACACGCCAGAAAAGCGAGGAAAGCAGTGGACTCGCAAAGTACGCTTGGAGACAAAACAAGTCGACAATCCATACCTTCATCGCACTACTGGCTGCACTGCTCGTGTTGTGCTACACGGACTTGTGTTCAAGGAAATCTACATCAAGCATTCGGCGCTCGGCTGCGTGGTCCCAATCTTTATCACAGCCTGGTAGTTCAATGCTCTGCTGTTAGCCTCGATATATAGCGTGTTTGCAGGTCTGAGGGAGGCTCGTCTCTAGAGAATGGCGCAAGCGCAAGGAAGGCTCGTCTCCAGAGAATGGCGCAAGCGCACCCGCAAGATTCTGACGCCAACGTCGCGGGGAACGAGCATGACGATCACCACATTGCTCTACAACCCTCAACATCCATCCGCTTGATCACGTCTGCATCGGCCGTCCGCAGAGGAAGAGCGCACGAGCTGAGGATTATCTCGGCCATTCAAGGTGCCGATGAAGATTGGCCAGTACAAATGGCTTGGGGCATCTACTACATTGCTGGCGCACTTATCTGTACGAGTATCATGGCAGTCACGGTGATCGAGCTTGTAGTATGGGTCGCTTTGTGTTTCGCAATTACGGGGTGTAGCAAAGTGCTCGCATTCTCTCTGTGCCTTCGGATCGAAAATACCGGTCGCCATGTTGCTGGGGTCAGTTGAGTAGGGGAATAAGTCCATCCGAGAGTTGTCATGTAAGCTTAGCTGGAAGTTAGCTTGAGACGTATGTGGTCAAGTGACCTAGGCTCGCGACAACCTTGCTTGCAAATATACGAATACGCATTTCAGGCAGAGTCGGAGATCGTCAAAGGCATTCGAATCATGCTTTCGGGCCGTTTCTAGCCAGCACACATGACTGCTTCGGCATCAGCAAACTGTTGTTCGGAAGGGGCTAGAATTAATCTCAAAATGCGACTATTTCCACTAGCCAGCCAATGGCATGCCACGAAAGCTAGAGTTCTACTTGCGCGGTTTCAAGTGATCTCGAGTCTGCGCCCACGGTGGCCTTGAGCAGTCTCTTGTCAAGTGTCACTCGAGTCACTGCGACTAACCCCATTATTCACTCCGTCTCTCTGCCGATCCTGCCCCGATCGTTCACAATGATCGACTTTACATTTTCACCAGCCATGACGAAAACACTGCCACCACTTGGTACGACATGCGCGACTGGCGACTTTTCTCTACTACCGGCATGGTGAACTATCAGCACGATGCGCCTCCTTTGTCGCTCGGAAATTTCCCCTGGCGCACGCAAGATTCCTGGGCCGGCCAAGTCGTTGCTCGCAACAACAGGTTCTACTACTACGTTCCAATCAGCAACGGTCCCTGTTCCACCTTCGCAATTGGCGTTAACGTCAGTGACAACATCGAGGGCCCATACACTAATGCAATCGGAGGACCATTTGTCGCAACCAATGCCGGCTTCGACCCCTCGGTCTTTGTCGACGACGATGGTCAGGCGTACATGTACTGGGGCAATGGTGTGCTGTACTATGTCAGGCTTAACGTTGACATGATATCCTACAGTGGGAAAGTGCATACCACGAACTTGACCCATGAAGCTTTCGGATACGGTCGTAATTCGGACAAAACTGCGTATAGCGAAGGTGGAGAAGGTCCATGGTTCTACAAGCGCAATGAAATGTACTACACGGTACACTCTGCAATCTGCTGCCCGCAGAACATTCAATACAGCACGGCTCCTGGTTCACTGGGTCATTGGACGCACCGCGGGGTCGCGGTGGAAACCGGTAGCGATTGATGCGATACGAATCACGTCGGACTCGTGAATTATAAAATCGTCGACTACTTCTTCTATTACCGTAGAACTGTCAGTGGAAACAGCTACCAGCGCTCGGTATGCGTTGAAAGCTTCTAGTACAGCGCCAATGGCTCGTTTCCAACTATTCCCATGACGGCCCAGCGTCCGAATCAAATTGCTTCGTTTGATCCGTATATCAATGTGCCGGCTACAACCATGGCGTTTTTCCATGGAGTCATGATGAGGTCAGAGATGGCAGGCTTATTCTCGCATATATCACTGGTGGAGACTACGCTAAGCTTGCCGGTGTTGCATTTGGTACTGGAGCGAAGACTTTCGTCGCCAGTGTAGCCAGCGCAAACCACGGCGGCAAGATCGACGTCCGGTTGGATCGTTTGGATGGGCCAGTCGTCAGTACCTGCGCTGTGGTTGTGACCGGGAAATGGACAGTGTGGTCGATGGCTGAGTTTTCAGTCAGTAACGCTACTGGCATTCACGTCTTGTATCCCACCTTTGCTGGCGATGATACAGACTGTTTGTCCAATGTGGACTGGTGGCAGTTCTTGCCGTAAGTGTCGTGTATGCTGCTAGCTGGGCTGGGCTTGTATATGACTTGCACGTGCCACGTCCAATGTACTTCGCGATCGCTCTCGTAACCTTACGTAGGACGTCCGTTTCCTTCACCCGTTTTCACCATTGTCCAAAATGAGGGCTCCTGCAAACATTAAGTTTGCACTGTATTACCTTCTAATTATACATAGGAGGGAGCGTCCAAGATGTTGCGGAAATAGAAAGAATAACGCCATTTTCTAATCTGGAGAGGAGCTTGAACAACCCAATGTAAAAATAAGTGTAGACACCTATGTACTCGAAACATAGTATAATTAGACCTACTACTGACAAGACTACTCTATCAATATATAACTTCTCTTTTAGTAAGAATCTGCAATGTACGCTTCAGTACTTAAGCTATAAGTATTTAGCGATAAAATTCCTTCTAAACATCTCTCAATACCATCTCATCTTAGAAGTTCAGTCTCATAGCTAATATTTTCCTTATCTTGAGGTTCTATTTATGTACCCGTGGTAGTGGTTGGCCACATTTTGCGACATCATGCCGTGCGCGAACCTCTTTGACAATGAAATGCTTCGGTGCAGCCGAGAAGAGGCAGCTATTTGTGACCTTGACTGACGCCTGGATATGCACCCAAATCAGCCCTGGCGGACGAGATCGCGGCGTATTTGTCAAGCAAATCTTGCGTGAAGTCCTTCCTTGCCACCCAAACATAAGTTTCACCGCCCAGTGTCATGACGAAGAGGCCGTTGTACTGATCGCTGAACCTCTTCATTGCATCCCATGCTCGCATGCGATCGACATCGTGGAAGCGTCCGAGGTATGGTAGGTTGACCATGGTCCTGGAAGCCGATTCAAACCTGATCGAAACGGAGGGAGTTCGGAAGTGAAGTATTGAATGCACCGATACACAAGGTAGAGGACGGCCAAAGCACAGACAAAGGCGCGGGCGGTGAAGCGCGGCGAGGAAGTCGTATCGAGTAGTTCATTTGCGGAGGCGGAGTTCGGTAAGCTTCCGTGCATGGTGGGTGCCTGCATGTGCAGGGCCGTTCCGTCCATGATCATTGCCGTGCGGGCCGTCTGACAGATCTAAGGTTTACTGCACCGAGACGATGCGTTCTTGGCAGTGACGACCAGAGAAAGTGTTGAGTGTCTTGTGGCAGCTGCGGGGGTTGCCAACGCGAGGTAAATGACAAGAAGATGACTGAACTCGAAAGATTTGGTTCCTCGATCAAAGTGTCAACGCAAAGGCTCACTCACCTTCACTTCAGTATTAAGCACAAAATGTGAAAGGTCAACGACTGCGCACGTTGTTGATCGCTGGCAGTACTTAGACTTGTTCGTGATCGCAGAAGCAGCTCGAACATCTGATATCTGTAGCTTAACTACCGAAGCATACAAAAGTCCATCAGTCTTGCAAATCTAGTGATATACACAAGACGGTCAGCACTAAATTTGCCCTAAGTCTTGAGAGGTGGCGGTGCCGCAAGTTGCTGGGCTGCTCGTGGATCCTGGCTGACAGTCCAGCTTACTGCGCGCATAAGCAGACTACTTCTGTCGCCCAATAAGGCCCACGGAAATCGACTTATCACCGAATTGGCCCCAGGAGATGGTAATATGAACCTCACTTTTGGTATTACACATACTCTGCTCTGGTATACGTGACTAGGCGCCGTCCATAAGGCCGCAACTGCGTATCGGCCGCGACCTTGCCGATCCAGATCCTGGAAACATCAAAGGAGCTGATAGTAGAAGTGAGGGCTTGTCGCACGGCTGACCGGTATTGCGCTCGCAAGAAAGGACCCAGACATTCGCTAAATATGCCCCACTGCTTTTTTCCGTCACCACCCCACGCATTACGCGTGGGGTCTAGGGGATCCTCCGTGGGGCGTGATGCGAACCGTAGGCTTTCGTGATACGCGTTGACTTCTTGTTGCTTGTATTGCCGACTGCTGTGTTCAAGCTCGGAGTCGAGAGGTCCTTCGTGCAAGACGGACCTGGTCTGCTCGGGTTTCCTGACCCAGGAAGCGCGACTGAATGTTCGAAGTCGTCTTTTGTTCGCAGATGCGTCAGCAGGCATTGCATTGTTGCCGATATCATGACCCTGCGATGGTGCAGGAAACTGCTGCGGTAAGGATGACCAGGAGGCAGGAAAATGAGGGGGAATCGAAGTCGTCAGCGCTAGTGTGGCAAAAGTGAGTCAATAGCATCACATATCACATGCATGATAGTCGTGATGTAGGCGTCCATACGTTGACGTTGGAGCGTTGATCGTTGATTCAATCTGCCGAAGTTCCTTACGCGTTCTTGGACCAAACGAGTCCGCCAGCTTGAGCGCCGGTACCGGGCTCGACGTACTTGCACTTGGTGAAGCTCTGCCACAGATCGCCGAAGAAGTTGGTCTTTTGCTGAATGTAGCGTTCACCGAGCAAAGGAGCAATGGCCCAAGTGGCTTCCTCAGCATGGTAGAAGGGGATGCGTCTGTCTCAAGTTAGCTTCTTCCCCCAAATACGTGGACTGGATGCACATACGGGAACATGTGGTGGACAACGTGGTACTCAATGATGCCATGGAAGATGTGGCGGCCAATGAAGCCAAATTCACGATCAACGGTTGAAGCAGCACCCTTAATAAAAGTCCAGTCGTCGGCCTCGTAGTGTGGGGCATTCTCGTGGGTGTGGTGAAGGTAAGTGATCGCAACTGCAACAAGTCAGCTTATAGGGTTCAAAAATTGAGTCTTCGAAGTCTCACCGATCCAGTGGTTCATCCACAGGTAAGGCAGGCCATATGCGAGCAGAACCATAGAAACTCCGACACTCTGCGAAGTCATGTACAACGCACCCATGGTAAGCAGGAGACCGACGTTGCTGAGCGCAACAAAAGGCGCCTCGGAAGCAGTAAACACGTGGGAAGTGGGATCCAAATGGCTCTGCTTGTAGGCAGACGAGGTGGCTCGCTCTTTCGTAATCAGACTCTTGGGACCGGCGCCAGCGTTCATGAGGATGTACGCTGGCCAGCCAAGGACCTGGTGGAAGATCAAAGCAGCAACAGCGACAATCGGGGTATCAGCAGCCGAGTGGTCGATAATCTTTTGCAGGAGGGTGGCGTTAGTCTTGGCTTCAGACTTGCGGTGCGGTACAAAGACGGTGTCTTTCTCCATATGGTTGTGATAGCGGTGATGGCGTGCGTGGCTGAATTTCCAGCTGAAGAAAGGAACCATCAAGATACTGTGCAGGAACCAGCCAGTCACAGCGTTGACGGTGAGATTAGCCGAGAAAGAGTCGTGGCCGCAATCGTGCGCAAGAATCCAGAGCCCAGTAAAGAAGCAGCCCTGGACGAAGCTGTAAAGGGCCCATAGCGGCACGGTAACGTACAGAGGCGCATCGAGTCGGGAGAGCTGGACGGCCGAGTAGAATAGCGCGCTCACGATGATAAGATCGCGAATAACGTAGGAGAAAGAGCGGAGCATAGAACGCTCAAAGCAATGGGCGGGAATGGCATCTTTCAGGGTCTTCACATCAGGGATCGGTGTTGGCTTGACGTCGGCCACCGCAGTGAGCCTGGTCTTGACAGGAGGTACCTGAACCCGGGAAGTCGTAGTGATCATCGTCAAAGGAGAAAGGAGTGAAAAGATGGCCGTTCAAACGTGCTGCTGGGCGCTGGACTTTTGTACCAAATCACCCCGGGCAGATGGTAAAAAAATCTGCCCCTTGATACAACACAGCCTAAGCTCAAACGACCCGAGATGCGTTTCAACACCAGAAAGATAGCCGTGCGTACAAGACACCGCCTTTCTTCTGTCGTGTCGATGGCAGAAACAGTGGGTCTCCAACCGAGATTTCGAGAGTCGGCGCACAGTCCGCCTTGGCTCTTAGGGTCAGAACGTTGCGGTGAGAGATCGCAGTACGAGTCAGGATGGCCGGTGAATTTCAAAGGTACGTGACTGAGGGTAAGTCGCCCGTTCCTTGAACACGGATATGGCCGCAACATCCTCTGAGAGCTGCTGGGAGAGCGCGTATCGTGGAATCTCATACTTTCTACCAGTCAGGGTCCACGAGATGAGCCGCAGGGTAGCCGCATCGGGTTCAAATAATACGAAGCCCCCGTAGGCCCTGAAGATCTATGGGGCTCAGCAGTTCCAAGAGAGGCCCAGCCATCGGAGTTGTACCCCTACCTGGGATTACTGCGCCGATGCAAGGCTGGAAGCAGTCGCGCTGGTGGTCGAGTAAAAGACGCGTCTCACCAAGACATCGAGTGAACGAATGGCATCTCAGGGTCACAAAAGTTGCGAGGAACTGCAAAGCTCGCGAATAGCGGCATCATTGATTTGGTGCCGAGGTTCGACCGGCCGTTGTCGCGCTTTCAAAGCTCCCTTGTGCGCTTGAAGTTCGCGCGTCGTGGCAGAGTCAGGGTCTGGTGTTGCACCTCGCTTAGACCGCCGGACGGATCAACCCCGGCCGACGCACACCTGGGCAGAACGGGCAGAATTCTTGCCAAGCAATTCCCCGTTCTGCTCCGACACAGTCCACATTCACAAACGCAAGGCTGCCCCGACCAGAGGCGTCTCTTGACATAGCGAACGTGGTTCTGCCGCTTGCGAAGAAGAATCACTGCCGATTTCGTGCCTTCTTTGAACCAGTGTATCTTGACCGCGAACGGAGGACTATGCAGGTGCGGCGAGTGTATCGCGAATGCACATGGGCTCTCACCGGAGCAAGCTCTGCGCTGTGCTTTGATTGGCTGTTGCCTCCTTATCCTTGAGTAACACTTGGTTCGTGAGCAAGACTTCGCTCACGCTGACCGAAAGCTCGATGCAGCCATTCCAGATTTCTTAAGCGAACGTCCTCAGAGGCTTTTCTGAAGCCATCAGCGATGCGCTGGGCGAGCTGACTTTTAAGGTATCTTCCAGAGGATGGTCCATTTTTGTGACGCCGCATGCTTCGACCTTGCCTTTTATCTCGAGATCGTGTCTTATGCTCTACACTACTTGGGAGCAACGGTGACTCTCTGAGTTCAACGCAGCAAACTCTCACCCGGGAATGTGGCCTCGATGGGGCTCCCATAAGCTTCGCAATACAAATTCATGGCAGCATCTCGATCTGGCACGTAAGGTCCACTGAAGGATGATATGAACCGCAGAAGAGCCCGGAGCCAGAGCCCGCCCCGGTACCTTGATCCAACGATAGCCACATCCTCAACGAATAGGATGTCGATAAGTCGAACATGGACAAGGCAAAAAGGTCGTGCTCGTCCATGTGCAGAACAAGCTATCGGTTGCTCGTCTGGCCATAAGGCAGTTTGATCGGCGTTGCACTTTTGCCATTGTTCTGCTTGAGGAAGTTGGACGCAATGCGATCACCTGGCCGTAGGCCGATTGAAGACTTTGCAAGATCAGGTGCAAGCACCAACATCGCCTCGGTTCCTGACGTACAGTATCATTTGCAGCGGGCAACTGAGTACCGAGCGTCGTAGATGGTTTTGCGTTTTCAAATGCGATGGCTTCTTTGACCCACTAGAGGGCAGTCTGCCCAGATCGTCGATATCTGCATGTACACGGCGGCAAAGACAAGTGCACGTTGCGTACATAGGTACAGTTGCGCTTCTTGGGACCACTCATTGTACATAAATCTATGTAGAGAAGCGTTTGTTTGTGCGATTGGAGATGGAGTAGCTTCCAAGGAAGGATGATGCTGTGGGGTGCTGGAGGAATGGTGATAAGCTGTATCATAGCGACGTGCATTATTTCGCCTGCTTCTTGCAAGACAAAACTCAACTTCCGAGTTGATGGTAACTCCGCGAATGCTGCGACAACCGACGATCGACACAGCGCATCCAGCACACCCTCTTCCAACGCGGCTATGGTCTCAGTTGACCTCCTACTTGGTCGCAACGGCAATGTTGGCTACAAACTTGAGACAGACTCTTCCGTCCTCAAGCAACTGAAAACCGTCAGTCTGAAGAAGCTCCTCCTTGACAATGTCGATGGCCTTCTCCCTATTCTCTTCATCCGATTCGAGCCATCCAACAGGAGTCGTACCCCCGATGAAGCTCCACAGCATAGTCGCATAATGATCAAGCTTGGCAGCGTGGCAGTAAACGTCACGTTGAACCAAAGTGATCTTGTCTTTCGAGAAGCCGGCTTTTTCGATGGTTGATCTCAAGAAATTCGAATCTGACCACTTGTCCATGCCACCGCGAATCTCAGGAGTGCCGAGGGGTCGAGTTCTCTGGGACGCGATCCTGATTGGTACCATGTTTGGCACGTAAGCCCACGCGTTGAGAACCACCATGCCGCCCGGTGCCAGAATCCTTTTCGTCTCTTTCAAAGCAGCCATACCGTCATTAGGAAGGACAAAGAGTAGGGCAGTGCCGACGACGTGAGTGACGGAGGCGTCCGGGACGACCGCAGTGAGGTCCCCAGCATCTCCCACAATGACTTGTGCAGGCCACCCTCCTTCAAGCGCCTTCCGCGTATACACACCCAAGATGTCTTCATTGATGTCAATCCCCTGGATTGAGAGCGTCGAAAGCACATCGTTGCTCACAGCTTCGGCGACGGCCGCAGTCCCCGCTCCGGTACCACAGCCCATGTCCAAAATCACAGAACCTTTTTCCATGTGTCCAATCATTGCGACAGTAGCCTTCGCCAGTTCCTCCATGCCGTCACCGACGAGCTCATCGTAGAGCTGTGGAGTCGGCGAGAGCGCCTGCTTGGGTGCGAACGTGTTGTTGCTCTGGGAGGCGTTGATATGCGCCATCGTTGAAGCTTGAGATGTGGACCAGGGACTGTTCAAACGACAGACCCAGTTGCGGCTTTTGTAGCGACTGAGTACTGCTGCTTACATTGCGACAAGCCATCGGTCATGTGTTAACATTCTCACGTCAGCTGATTCATCACGAAGCAGCCCAGCCTTAAAAGATACTTCATGC
This sequence comes from Didymella keratinophila, assembly GCA_011058865.1. NCBI lineage: Eukaryota > Fungi > Ascomycota > Dothideomycetes > Pleosporales > Didymellaceae > Didymella > Didymella keratinophila. The sequence continues at coordinate 53,577 of SWKW01000203.1, forward strand.
TTATCCAGTCTTCGTTACTTGCTCATGACTATAGGGCACCCAGTGAGGGATGTTCTGCAAACATTATGCAGGCAACCCGTTTTCGATCACGAGTATGTCTTGCATTGTACTCTCGCCGTTTCAGTTAGCGTGGCTTGAACCGCGATTCGGGCAATCTAAGCTATCACCGCCGCAATCTGTAAATCACAACTCTCTTACTGCACGTCTATGTGCAGGATATTTATTCTTAAGCACCTATCCGTTATAAGGTCCCAATTCAGGCCTAAATTGCGCTAACGCTAACTAAAGTTCGCTTAGTCCTAGAGTTAGAGGTTAATATTTAAGGCCTAAATTGTTAGGCCTAAGTTATATAGAATAATAATAAAACATAACGTGTTTCACCATCGAGCGCCGCACCCTACTAAGCGCCGCACTTTTAAAGACACAACGCCTGCGCAACAACAACGCATAATGTCTTAACTATAACAACCCCCTAGACCCTATACTAAAGTTAACGTATAACGTGTTTCACAAGCGAGCGCCGCACCCAACCGAGCGCCGCACTCTCGCTGCCAGAACGCCAGCACAACAACAACGCGTAATGTCTCAA